>JAPFBL010000369.1:0-309586 GCA_026182355.1 Hermatobates lingyangjiaoensis
ATACTCCCCGTACACTCCCCGTACTGTATTGTATACTCCCCGTACACTCCCCGTACTGTACCTCACACTCCCCGTACTGTATCGTACACTCCCCGTACTGTATCGTACACTCCCCGTACTGTATCGCACACTCCCCGTACTGTATTGTATACTCCCCGTACACTCCCCGTACTGTACCTCACACTCCCCGTACTGTATCGTACACTCCCCGTACTGTATCGCACACTCCCCGTACTGTATTGTATACTACCCGTACACTCCCCGTATTGTATACACCTACCATAATATACATCTCATTGTTGTAAGTAAATTCAACTTTCCTATCAGGTTAGCTAGTCATGATCCTCTACGAATACGAGACACTCGTAGACACTAATGATACTAGCAGGTGATTACAAGACAGCTGATATTCTTTACATAAGTTTTTATTTCTTTAAACAGAAGATCAGCAATTAGAAAAGTAAACAATACTGTAGACGCAAGTAAGAACTAATGATGTTTTATTAATCTACTAGACTTAAAAAGGAGACCATCTAGGCGTGAGGAAGATGGGCGATAGTACTACGAATTATTACTCGAATGAGACAGGAATTCTTACGAATGGCTGCTCGTAAAGTGAATTGCTCCTCCTACGAGTGAATTGCACTCGTACAACGATCTTCTACTGTACTGTATTCTATTTCAATAACCTCTTAAGAATATAGACCTACCATTGTGCATTATATCGGGGGCCAGGCTAGCTCAGTGGTTACGTGCTCACCTCTGAACTGATAGGACCGGGGTTCAATCCTCACCTGGCCATCGATTTATTCACGCGGGAGGTGAATAAATCTGAACACGTCGACCCTCGGAGAAGGGCGTTAAACCGTCGATCACGATGACTGTACGATGTCAGGTACTCGTTAAAGATCCCTACTCTAAATACATTTGAGTTAGGCAAAATTTAGGACTCCCACTGTAGAATCAATCTTCATTGTGTGGTATCACAAAGGGCTAATGCTCGGCCTACGTGTGGTCTTTTGTGGGACTACCACTGCAACCTAACCTACGTATTATATACCATGCCAAAAATCACCTAATAATGTAGACCTACCCAGAAATATTATATACCATGCCAAGAACTCCTAATAATATAGTACTACATACCATGTCAAGAAGCTCCTAAGAATGTACACCTACCCAAAAATATTATATACCATGCCAAAAACTCCTAATATTATAGTACTATATACCATGGTAAGAAGCTCCTAATAATGTAGACATACCCAAAAATATTATATACCATGCCAAGAACTCCTAATATTATAGTACTATATACGTACAACATACCATGTCAAGAAGCTCCTAATAATGTAGACCTACCCAAAAATATTATATACCATGCCAAGAACTCCTAATATTATAGTACTATATGCGTACTACATACCATGTCAAGAAGTTCCTAACAATGTAGACCTACCCAAAAATATTATATACCATGCCAAGAACTCCTAATATTATAGTACTATATACGTACTACATACCATGTCAAGAAGCTCCTAACAATGTAGACCTACCCAAAAATATTATATACCATGCCAAGAACTCATAATATTATAGTACTATATACGTACTACATATCATGTAAAGAAACTCTTAATAATGTAGACCTACTCAAAAATATTATATACCATGCCAAGAACTCCTAATAATATAATACTATATACGTATTATATACAATGTCAAGAACCTCCTAATAATGTAGACCTATCCAAAAATATTATATACCATGCCAAGAACTCCCAATAATATAGTACTACATACCATGTCAAAAAGCTCCTAATAATGTAGACCTACTCAAAAATATTATGTACCATGCGAAGAACTCCTAATATTATAGTACTATATACGTACTACATACAATGTCAAGAAACTTTTAATAATGTAGACCTACTCAAAAATATTATATACCATGCCAAGAACTCCTAATATTATAGTACTATATACGTACTACATACCATGTCAAGAAGCTCCTAACAATGTAGACCTACCCAAAAATATTATATACCATGCCAAGAACTCCTAATATTATAGTACTATATACGTACTACATACCATGTCAAAAACCTCCTAATAATGAAGACCTACCCAAAAATATTATATACCATGCCAAGAACTCCTAATAATATAGTACTATATACGTACTATATTCTCTAAGAATATAAGAAATACCTGAAATAACTAATGCTAGTATGCTGTTGCTAGTATGCAACATCGTTGACATACCAGCGTCATGATTGGCTGGTAATAGATATATGTTTATAGATCAAATGATTTCCATAAACACTTGGTTCATCCACGTTTCGAAACGTATTTTGGACCCAAACAGAAAGTAAGACAAGTGACTTATTTTCTGAATGAAAAACCGATAGGTGTAGATCATGTAATGGTTTTGTTTCGAAAGGTTGTGGATATTATTTTATTTTTGTGTTATTTGTATTTAATCATAGCTATATATTTCTTCACCTCAAAAGACGTTAAGGGATGATTTTGAGGTGTTTGCGGGAGGGGGTGGTTTGTATAGCGAGTCAATATAGGGATGAATTGAAGCAAAGGGGGTGGGCGGCGGGAGGGGGGGGGATATATCGACTTGGCGAGAAGTTGGTATGGTATCGATACAAGGGAAACGATTCGATCATTATCAAGGTCGGAGTTGTTGTGCGTTTGCGTTGTGACCTCGTAACCCTCCCGCCTCCCTCCTCCCTCCATCATACTAACTCTCTCACACCCTCTTCTTCTTCTTCTTCTTCCCTTCATCCATCTCCTCTCACCCCCCCCCCCACCCCCACCGCACACCACCCCTGCACTTCTAAAGGGCCGGCAAAGGACAAGGGTGGGTGGGCGCGGGTGGTAGAGTGGAATGGGGGTTACTACACACCGTAGTATTGAATCGACCATAGCATCAAAGTCGAGACAAGCGTTCTTTGACCCCTGAGCCAACATAACCACACACAAAAAAAAGCCTTAAGTATCCCGAACTGCCCATTAAAAAAAAAAAAAAACAAACACTTTCTACCCTATTCAACTAGTAAAATCAAATCTAAATGATTATTTTATTAAAATATTAACATCGACTTCTCACAAGTTCAACTTTTTTGTTTTTAATCATACTGAGGTAAATAGGTAAGAAGAAAGAGTTTAGTCACAAAAGAGGCTTTTTTATTCTATGCGTTTCGTGTTTAAAGTCAGTTATACAATATAAATTACAAATTATAAATTAAAATTTATAAAAATAAACGGAAATTATTTACGATAAAATGAAAAATGAATTATATAAGCAATGGAAGCTGTGGAAAAACAAACTGTCTGACGTTCACTGAAGGAATTGGGAGAGAGAGAGAGAGAGAGAGAGTGAGAGGGAGGGAGGGAGGGAGGGAGAGAGAGTTAGAGGGGGGAAAGGAGTGATTGAGAGAGAGATAGAGAGTATGTCCGAGAAAAAGGAGAGAGAATGAGAGGGAGGGAGGGAGGAAAAGAGAGAGTTAGAGGGGGGAGAGGAGGGATTGAAAGAGAGATAGAGAGAGTGTACGAGAGAAAGGAGAGAGAGAGAGGGAGAGAGAATTAGAGGGGGAGAGGAGGGATTGGAGAGAGAGAGAGAAGAATTCTCGAGGTCGAATTTATTCATTACTCTAGATATTTTACTTATAGTAAAGAAAAAAATAAGTCGTTACATAACTTTCCTAACACAATCACCTTCATCAATAACAGCCTGAATTTCAAAAATAAAAAAAAACAAAGGCCTAAGTTTCAACAGTTTTGACCTTTAAGAGGTCAATACAGGTGTAAGAGAATAGAAGTAATAAGGGAATTCAATCTATAATCGACTTGGTTTTAAACAAATTTTTAAAAGTCATTTGTTTTTTATATATTTTAATCTCAAAATTTGTTTATAAATTTCTTATTGATTTTATCCGTAAGCCTGTTACGGATGTAAATGTAGACACAATCTAAAGAAATAACTATATAGAGCTCTCTAGGAAGTAATAGTGTACTCGTATCATATATAATGGAGTAAGGACTGACAAAGTCACGAAAAAATCCAAGCAGGCCATATTTATAAGTCATCAAACTTTAATCAATTATATAATAAATAATAATTTAAAAAAAAGTCTAGAAAATGGAATATCTTCAGTGCAATCTGGGTATGACTTGAGTATTCGTTCAGTGCGTATAAACACACGGGCAACAAATGATTTTTTGTCTTGAGAAATCAACTTACAAAAATCTCTCTCTCTCTCTCCCTCTCTCTCACCCTCTCTCACTCTCTTTCCTTTCTCTCGCACACTCTGTCTACCTCTCTCTCAATCCCTGCTCTCCCCCTCTAACTCTCTCTCTCTTCCTCACTCTCTCTCTCTCCTTTCTCTCGCACTCTCGCCCTATCTCTCTCTCCCTCTCTCTATCGCCCCCTCTCTCTCCCTCTCCCTAGGTCTCTACCAATCCCTGCTCTCCCCTTCTAACTCGTTCTCCCTCACTCTCTCCTTCTCTCTCTCACCCTCTCTCTCTCTCTCTCTCTCTCTCTCTCTCACCCCTCTCTCTCCCTATCTCTCTCTTTTCTTGTCTTGTACTCCCGGGTACACGACTCTTTGGGAGGCAGGTCCTCGCCTGATAGACACGATGCATGTCACAAGCAAGTGTACTTTTCTTTTCCGCTCCCCTGTCTAGCACTCAATGACTCACTCCCCCCCCCTCACTCTCTCTCTCTCCCTATCTCTCTCTTTTCTTGTCTTGTACTCCCGGGTACACGACTCTTTGGGAGGCAGGTCCTCGCCTGATAGACACGATGCATGTCACAAGCAAGTGTACTTTTCTTTTCCTCTCCCCTGTCTAGCACTCAATGACTCACTCCCCCCCTCTCTCTCTCTCTCCCTATCTCTCTCTTTTCTTGTCTTGTACTCCCGGGTACACGACTCTTTGGGAGGCAGGTCTTCGCCTGATAAGACACGATGCATGTCACAAGCAAGTGTACTTTTCTTTTCCGCTCCCCTGTCTAGCACTCAATGACTCACTCCCCCCCCTCTCTCTCTCTCTCCCTATCTCTCTCTTTTCTTGTCTTGTACTCCCGGGTACACGACTCTTTGGGAGGCAGGTCCTCGCCTGATAGACACGATGCATGTCACAAGCAAGTGTACTTTTCTTTTCCTCTCCCCTCTCTAGCACTCAATGACTCACTCCCCCCCCTCTCACTCTCTCTCACCCTATCACTCTCTTTTCTTGTCTTGTACTCCCGGGTACACGACTCTTTGGGAGGCAGGTCTTCGCCTGATAAGACACGATGCATGTCACAAGCAAGTGTACTTTTCTTTTCCGCTCCCCTGTCTAGCACTCAATGACTCACTCCCCCCCCTCTCTCTCTCTCTCTCCCTATCTCTCTCTTTTCTTGTCTTGTACTCCCGGGTACACGACTCTTTGGGAGGCAGGTCCTCGCCTGATAGACACGATGCATGTCACAAGCAAGTGTACTTTTCTTTTCCTCTCCCCTGTCTAGCACTCAATGACTCACTCCCCCCCCTCTCTCTCTCTCTCCCTATCTCTCTCTTTTCTTGTCTTGTACTCCCGGGTACACGACTCTTTGGGAGGCAGGTCTTCGCCTGATAAGACACGATGCATGTCACAAGCAAGTGTACTTTTCTTTTCCGCTCCCCTGTCTAGCACTCAATGACTCACTCCCCCCCCCTCTCTCTCTCTCTCCCTATCTCTCTCTTTTCTTGTCTTGTACTCCCGGGTACACGACTCTTTGGGAGGCAGGTCCTCGCCTGATAGACACGATGCATGTCACAAGCAAGTGTACTTTTCTTTTCCTCTCCCCTGTCTAGCACTCAATGACTCACTCCCCCCCCTCTCTCTCTCTCTCTCCCTATCTCTCTCTTTTCTTGTCTTGTACTCCCGGGTACACGACTCTTTGGGAGGCAGGTCCTCGCCTGATAGACACGATGCATGTCACAAGCAAGTGTACTTTTCTTTTCCGCTCCCCTGTCTAGCACTCAATGACTCACTCCCCCCCCTCTCTCTCTCTCTCCCTATCTCTCTCTTTTCTTGTCTTGTACTCCCGGGTACACGACTCTTTGGGAGGCAGGTCCTCGCCTGATAGACACTATGCATGTCACAAGCAAGTGTACTTTTCTTTTCCTCTCCCCTGTCTAGCACTCAATGACTCACTCCCCCCCCCCTCTCTCTCTCTCTCCATATCTCTCTCTTTTCTTGTCTTGTACTCCCGGGTACACGACTCTTTGGGAGGCAGGTCTTCGCCTGATAAGACACGATGCATGTCACAAGCAAGTGTACTTTTCTTTTCCGCTCCCCTGTCTAGCACTCAATGACTCACTCCCCCCCCCTCTCTCTCTCCCTATCTCTCTCTTTTCTTGTCTTGTACTCCCGGGTACACGACTCTTTGGGAGGCAGGTCCTCGCCTGATAGACACGATGCATGTCACAAGCAAGTGTACTTTTCTTTTCCTCTCCCCTGTCTAGCACTCAATGACTCACTCCCTCACTCTCTCTCTCTCTCTCTCCTTTCTCTCGCACACTCTTCCTATCTCTCTATCAATCTCTCTCTCTCCTCTCTCTCTCTCTCTCTCTCTCTCCCTATCTCTCTCTTGTCTTGTACTCGCGGGTACACGACTCTTGGAGAGGCAGGTCCTCGCCTGATAAGACACGATGCATGTCACAAGCAAGTGTACTTTTCTTTTCCTCTCCCCTGTCTAGCACTCAATGACTCATTCCCTCCCCTCTCTCTCTCCCTATCTCTCTCTCTCTCTCTCTCTCTCTCTCTCTCTCTCTCTCTCTCCCTATCTCTCTCTTGTCTTGTCTTGTACTCGCGGGTACACGACTCTTGGAGAGGCAGGTCCTCGCCTGATAAGACACGATGCATGTCACAAGCAAGTGTACTTTTCTTTTCCGCTCCCCTGTCTAGCACTCAATGACTCACTCCCCCCCCTCTCTCTCTCTCCCTATCTCTCTCTTTTCTTGTCTTGTACTCCCGGGTACACGACTCTTTGGGAGGCAGGTCCTCGCCTGATAGACACGATTCATGTCACAAGCAAGTGTACTTTTCTTTTCCTCTCCCCTGTCTAGCACTCAATGACTCACTCCCCCCCCCCTCTCTCTCCTCTCTCCTCTATCTCTATTCTCTCTTGTCTTGTCTTGTACTCGCGGGTACACGACTCTTTGGAGGCAGGTCTCGCCTGATAGACACGATTCATGTCACAAGCAAGTGTACTTTTCTTTTCCTCTCGCCTGTCTAGCACTCAATGACTCACTCCCCCCCCCCTCTCTCTCTCTCTCCCTCTCTCTCTCTCTCTCTCTCTCTCTCTCTCTCTCCCTATCTCTCTCTTGTCTTGTCTTGTACTCGCGGGTACACGACTCTTTGGGATGCAGGTCCTCGCCTGATAGACACGATGCATGTCACAAGCAAGTGTACTTTTCTTTTCCTC
The DNA here is from genome assembly GCA_026182355.1 of Hermatobates lingyangjiaoensis. NCBI lineage: Eukaryota > Metazoa > Arthropoda > Insecta > Hemiptera > Hermatobatidae > Hermatobates > Hermatobates lingyangjiaoensis. The sequence goes on from JAPFBL010000369.1 coordinate 7,466, forward strand.
TCCCCTGTCTACCACTCAATGAATACTGTTCCCATTTGGAGTATGCTAATGATGGCAGGCCGCACGCAACTCTGATACCAATCGCCTTTCCAGCTGTAACTAAATCAATACTATCTCCTAGACAAAGCCAACGGATGTCTTTATTAGCTTTTTATCTAAACTCACTCAATAGTGTTGGCTTACTCTGGAAAGAAAGAAAAACAGCCCACTACCGAGAGCTCTTACAACATCGTACTTGACATAAATCATTCACAATCTCTTCCACTAGCCTTCCTACATAATGATTAATAGTAACTTCAATGTATATATATATATATATAACAGTTTAAAATTGAAGACAGGTAGCACTCAGTAAAGAAACACACTTACAGACCCAAATTTTCGGCCAATCCGTCTTCAGGAGAAAAGAGAAAGAGAGACCAAGCACTTTATAGGCGCAACGGCAAGTAAACGACACGGCCCTAGCCGTGTCAAATTGAAAATTTGAGTCAGTAAGTGTGTTTCTTTACTTTTTGAGCTACCTTTCTACAATTTTTAACTGTTATTGTGTCCAGTTTGGATAGACTTTCCGTTTACCAAGTGAATATATATATATATACAACAGATTCAATATTATATCGACCATTTGATAGAATAGGTGTGTTATCTAATCGGGATTCGGTCAAATTTTCTAGCTGCAAAAATCAAACTCTCATTGCCGACGTTTCGGTTTTATTTTAAAACCTTTTTCATAGGCAGAAGTAAGAATTTTTTTAAACTAAGAAAATGAATTTTACATTATTTAAAGGAATAGCAATCTTAACCGGACAAAACCTTCGACTAGACTGTATATATATCAATGATCACACCACAATAAGAAAATGGGAAAACTAGACTAAGACCTTTCAACCGTAACAAGCGGTCTTCGTCAGAGTCAAAAACCCTCAGTTAGGTTTTTGACTCTGACGAAGACCGCTTGTTACGGTTGAAAAATCTTACTCTTGTTTTCCCATTTTCTTATTGTGGTCTGATCATTGATTGTTACTTCTCGTGTTTATGTGAAATCTTTATATATATATATATATAACAAGATTTCACATAAACACGCGAAATAACAATTAATGAAATTTCCCCATTTAATATTGAGGTTTGATCATTGAAATATATATATATATTCACTTGATAAACGTAAAGACGATCCAACTGGACATAATAACAGTTGAACATTGAAGATAGGTAGCACAGAAAGTAAAGAAATACACTTACAGACTCAAATTTTTTGGCAATCCGTCTTCATGAGAAAAGAGAAAAAACACGGGTTGCCGTGTCGGTTACTAGCCGTTACCACTACAATGTGCTTGGTATTCCTTTCTCTTTTCTCCTGAAGACGGATTGCCCGAAAATGTGTGTTTATAAGTGTGTTTGTTTACTTTGTGTGCTACCTATCTTCAATTTTGAACTGCTATATAATATATATATATATATATAGGACCATGCACTTACAGAGAGGAGCTATCGCCAGACACACCTCCCAGGAACATGGAATAAAACAAACCAGCCAGGACCTTATACCAAACACCATTATTTTAAAGCAAATTAATGATCCAGCCAGACTACAGATATATGAAGCCTTGAAAATCATGAAACATAACGCATTAATTAATCGTCAACACCCCGGGGTTTCACGCATACTGCAGCTACTAGGTGACCAACCACCAGCTACTCGCCCAGTCAACAGCCAGTCACACACAGTATTCAGACCAGCAACACCTAAGATATGTATATGAGACAAAATGCCGTAGGGGAAAAATCAAAATGAAGAAAAATAAGCCCTGAGGTCTTCTAAACTATATATATATATATAAGTTTCCCAGTAATCAGACACAGAACTAAAGAACAAACACACTTACTGTCTCTAATCTACGGTTGAACCATCATCAAAAGATTGGAGATAGCGACACCAAGCGCACGTGCAAAGCGACGGTTGGAGACCAAATAAGGCCGTTTCAAGTAAGGTAAGAAATATAATATATATATATATATATATCAATGATCAAACCACAATAAGAAATGGGAAAACAAGACTAAGATCTTTCAACCACAACAAGCGGTCTTCGTCAGAGTACAACCGTTGTGACGGTTGAAAGATCTTTTATTTTCCCATTTCTTATTGTGGTTTGATCATTGATTGTTATTTTAAAGTGTTACGTGAATTTTTCTTATATATATATGTCAATGATAAAACCACAATAAGAAATGGGAAAACAAGACTAAGATCTTTCAACCGTAACAAGCGGTCTTCGTCAGAGTCAAAAACCCAACTCTTGTTTTCTTATTTCTTATTGTGGTTTGATCATTGATTGTTGTTTCACGTGTTTATGTGAAATCATTTTATATATATATATATATATTGTGTGTGTGTGTGTGTGTGTGTTGTGTGTGTGTGTGTGTGTGTGTATGCGTGTGCTTGTGCATGTGCGTGTGCGTGTGCGTGTTGTGTGTGTGTGTGTGTGTGTGTGTGTTGTGTGTGTGTGTGTTTGTGTTTGTGTTGTGTGTGTGTGTGTGTGTGTGTGTGTGTGTGTGTGTGTGTGTGTGTGTGTGTGTGTGTGTGTGTGTGTGTGTGTGTGTGTGTGTGTGTGTGTGAATGAATACAATAAAATTTATCAGGACTCGGTTAGTTCTTCAGGTTCAAAATAAACTCTCATTGCCAATGTTACAGTTTCCATTTAAAATATTTTTCACAGTGAGAAGTATACTTTTCCTTAAATAAGAAAAGTTATGTATAAGATTTTTTTTTTCTTTTTACATAAAAAAAAAATTATTTTTTACATAATAAACATAAGATTTTTTTTGATTTTTTTACAAAATTGTTTATTTAAACTAGACAACTGTGGCTGAAGTCAGTAAAGGGTTTTATTTTTCTTTTTTTTTTTTTTTTAAATCTATTATCTCATATGTACATAGGTTTTTGTGTTTTGAAAATAATGTTATACTTCTGGCTGTGAAAAACCCAAACATTAGCAATAAAAGTTTTATTTGAATCTGAAAAATTAATTTCATAATATTAATTTATGATTTTAAATACTCATTATGGTATAAAATTTCAGATTTTGAGCTGGTTTTTTAAAGCTTTAATTTCTTTCTAGTCTTACTAACTAAAAATGCCACCCAGTGGTACGTGCAGCACAGGGTGATTGCAGCCCCCCCCTCCCCCCCCCCGCCAAGCTACGCCATTGTGTGACAGGAGTCCTGAAAAAATACGCAATTTGACAAAAAGGTAACGAAAGACCAAGAGCTATCTTGAACACTCTTAGTGAATATCACCACACAGATTTATTGATAGGTTTGCATTATTTTAATTTTTTTTTTGTTTTCTATTTTTACCCCCTCTCAAAGTGACGCCCCCTGGCACGTGCCACCTCCCTGATATGCCACTATTTCAGATAAAATGTTAAAATTGACTGACTTACACAAATCTTTCGCCGGCCGCAGCAGAGCATGGTTGGTTCTAACTTTTTCAACTTGGCGCGCATGCGATTTGCCTCTGACGTCACCATAGGCTCGAGGAATCGCAGCCATTCTTAGAGCAGGGCTCTCTGAAACAAATAAACATCTACTCAGCAACTATGCAATTTTCACCACATATATAATTAATTACAACATTTTATTTTTCATTAATCAGCTGTATAGGCTTCAAAAAAAATTTTTTTTTTTTTTAACATATAATGTAACATAACTTCCCTTTCGTATATGTTAAAAAAAAAAAACCTCAACTCATCCCCAACATAATGCTCTATTTTTAAATATAATTTCATTTTCATCAAACAGTATGGCTTGTATCAACCACACAACCTTTCAGATTAAATGATAAATTAAATTTTTCACAGTTTATTGAAAAAATATATTTTGTTTTCATAATGACTCTAATTTTGAATTTGATAGGTCTTATATGAATTGACTAGTCTTCCAGTCAGCGATATGTCAAAGAGAGTGTAGGGGGGGGGGGGGGGAGGATGGTCCATCCGGGTGGCACGTCGCAGGGGGGCAGCTTTTGGAGAAGGTAAAAGTAGAAAAAAAAATGACTTTAATATAAAAACTAAAAAAAAAATTTGATTCTATCGTAGTGCAATCAGTTATTATGTGGTATTTACTCATTGTAGGGTAAAAAGCTATTGAAATGGTCTCCACGTATAGTGAATGCCTGATAAAGAACACTACGTGTTCGAAACGTGCTGTTTAAACCATTAAATTTTTATATGTGGAGGCCATTTTATTCGCTTTTTACCTTTCAAAAAAAGTTGATATTTTATATCAAAATGAGTTTTCAAGGTCGTAATTTCTTTATGTGTATGTGGGTAATAGTGTTTTTAAATGGATTTTTCAACTGTAACATTAGCAATATATATTGGTAATATGATATATATATATATATATATATATATAATTATATCAATGATCAAACCACAATAAGAAAATGGGAAAACAAGACTAAGATCTTTCAACCGTAACAAGCGGTCTTCGTCAGAGTCAAACACCCAACTGAGTGTTTGACTCTGACGAAGACCGCTTGTTACGGTTGAAAGATCTTAGTTTTGTTTTCCCATTTTCTTATTGTGGTTTGATCATTGATTGTTATTTCACGTATATATATATATTTATATCAATGATCAAACCACAATGAAAAATGGGAAAAAAAGACAATATATATATATATATATATATATTGGTATAAATAGGCAGCAGATCCTCTTTAAAAAAAGTATCATTAAAATTAACCGCAGTCTCGGACTTGGCCAACTCCTTTTCCAGTTGAACCCTGTTAGCAGGAGGTTAGTTCGTAGAATCGAATCTCTCAGTCTTAAGATCGTGAATGCCGAGACTGCGGTTAATTTTAATGATATATATATTTTAAAAAATTGTTATGACATGAGCTAGGGTAATGTAGCCATTATTTACCAAACAATTCTAGAAAATGATTTAAGAAAAAATTATTTTGTGGTTATCGTTATTAATTTATCAATTAAAGTTTATAATTTGACAAAACTTAATTGAAGAGATATGAAGTTTGTCGTATCAAGAGTTTATCTAACCAATAAAATCAAAGCATAACATTTCAAGTACCTCATTGACTAAAACTTTGATATAGTCTTAGAAGCTTCAACTAAGTAAATTAGCTTAAAATTAGTTTGAACTTTTGAAGCACTTATAACACTTCTAAGCTATCAATTAAATAAAACGTATCCACCAACTAAATAGTCTGAATTCACAGAAAGAACACACAGAAAAGACATCACAATATGTCTACTATACAGTAATTTTTCAGTTTTCGCGGATAATGGTGACCGAAGACACCCTCGAAAAGCGAAAATCCGCGAATTATGGACGCGCCTTTATCAAAAGCCTCTAAAGCTCAAACAACAACCTTTTCAACAGAGAGAGAGAATCCTGACCTTACTGAATACTGAACCCCGCGAAACACTGAACCCGCGAAAACTGAACCGCGAACTAGCGAGGGATTACTGTATTTAGACCGCCACGTCATCAAAAAGATGTAGAAAGGTTTAAATCAAAATATAGTCGGTAAAGTTTATCTGATCTATTTTATGTGAGGTTTTTCTGTCAATTTAGTTTCACAGAAATAGTTTTGCTATTATATATATATAATGATTTGTTTTCTTGACCCAATATTTATATGATGTAATTTTTTGAGGGTTGAGGTCGAATGATTTAAACTAGTCCTTTTGCCGACGTTTCGACATATATTTATGTCATCTTCATGGCTACAACATGATTGTTTTACAATTAGCACTACTATTACTACTACAGGGATACCTCGGGATACGAGTGACCCAACATACGAGTTATTCGAGAGACGAGCTATCAAATGAGCGAACTTTTGTTTTGAAATATGGGTGAAATTTGAGACACGAGGAACAGCCAATTGTAGTATGAGGTCATTTATAAATATGTAATTTCTTTTTTCTATTATGCCGCTCATACGGTACTCATACGCTCATACTTTTTCTTATACGGCCCACTCAGTTATGAGTTTACCTTTGAAAATTGAAAGATCTTGAAAATATGGGAGAGAGTTTCACAGTTCGTGGCAAAGAAACACCCCGAAAAAGTTGAAACTGGTCGTGCATCGTATCTACTCGTATTTAATGAAACTTGCCTAACTCATTTCCGTAGCATTCTGAAAGGAATGAAGAAACAAACCTCCTTGAACAGTTTCTTCTTTTAATCCTGCAATAAAGGCAAAGACCAGTAAAGGGAAAAGCAATAGCTAAAATTAAGCATACAGTAGCATTTAAGTTATGTCTAAGTTAAATTTAAATAACCAAAATACTAATTACATATGTACGTAAACTTAATAAAACCAGCTTTTTAACCAGTTTTTCTAAACACTTCTACATTCTCTTTTATTATGTTTTTATACAATATTTGTCTTTTATAAATATATTTTCTTGTTCAAAATCACGTAACAAAAACAATTAGGGGTAATTATTTTTGGGGGTGGAACGGATTAATGGCATTTCAATTGATTTCAATGGGGGAAATTGCTTTGAGATACGAGTAAATTGACATACGAGCAAAATTACGGAACGAATTAAACTCGTATCCCACTGTATTTGGTTATTTCTTACATTTTAATATGTACAGTAACAAAGAGGAAGTACAATAACAAACAGATTTCCAAGGTAATCAAATAGTGATCTCTATACTTATGAAATAATGGTAAAAGCAATAGATATATATATATATATATATATATATATAAAGATTTCACATAAACACGTGAAACAACAATCAATGATCAAACCACAATAAGAAATGGGAAAACAAGACTAAGATCTTTCAACCGTAACAAGCGGTCTTCGTCAGAGTCAAAAACCCAACTGAACACTGAATACTGTGTTCAGTGTTCAGTTGGGTTTTTGACTCTGACGAAGACCGCTTGTTACGGTTGAAAGATCTTAGTCTTGTTTTCCCATTTCTTATTGTGGTTTGATCATTTATATATATATTATATATAATATATATATATATATATATATTATATATAGCAAGGTACTGTTTTCTTGACCACAATTTACTAATAGAAACTTTTTCTTCTTCTTGAAGAAGAAGACTGTCAGTCCAAGAGTTCTTGTAGAAGAAGACTGTCAGTCCAAGACTTCTTGTAGAAGAAGACTGTCAGTCCAAGACTTCTTGTAGAAGAAGACTGTCAGTCCAAGACTTCTTGCAGAAGAAGACTGTCAGTCCAAGACTTCTTGTAGAAGAAGACTGTCAGTCCAAGAGTTCTTGTAGAAGAAGACTGTCAGTCCAAGACTTCTTGTAGAAGAAGACTGTCAGTCCAAGACTTCTTGTAGAAGAAGACTGTCAGTCCAAGACTTCTTGTAGAAGAAGACTGTCAGTCCAAGACTTCTCGTAGAAGAAGACTGTCAGTCCAAGACTTCTTGTAGAAGAAGACTGTCTGTCCAAGACTTCTTGTAGAAGAAGACTGTCAGTCCAAGACTTCTTGTAGAAGAAGACTGTCAGTCCAAGACTTCTTGTAGAAGAAGACTGTCAGTCCAAGACTTCTTGTAGAAGAAGACTGTCAGTCCAAGACTTCTTGTAGAAGAAGACTGTCAGTCCAAGACTTCTTGTAGAAGAAGACTGTCAGTCCAAGACTTCTTGTAGAAGAAGACTGTCAGTCCAAGACTTCTTGTAGAAGAAGACTGTCAGTCCAAGACTTCTTGTAGAAGAAGACTGTCAGTCCAAGACTTCTTGTAGAAGAAGACTGTCAGTCCAAGACTTCTCGTAGAAGAAGACTGTCAGTCCAAGACTTCTTGTAGAAGAAGACTGTCAGTCCAAGACTTCTTGTAGAAGAAGACTGTCAGTCCAAGACTTCTTGTAGAAGAAGACTGTCAGTCCAAGACTTCTCGTAGAAGAAGACTGTCAGTCCAAGACTTCTCGTAGAAGAAGACTGTCAGTCCAAGATTTCTTGTAGAAGAAGACTGTCAGTCCAAGACTTCTTGTAGAAGAAGACTGTCAGTCCAAGACTTCTTGTAGAAGAAGACTGTCAGTCCAAGACTTCTCGTAGAAGAAGACTGTCAGTCCAAGACTTCTTGTAGAAGAAGACTGTCAGTCCAAGAGTTCCTGTAGAAGACAAACATATACACAACTATCTTTTTCCTCCTCCTTATTATAGTTGCGTATGTTAGTTGTGTATATAGGATACCTTGTACTGATTGCCAAATGTCTTATATTGGACAGACGAGTAAAGGTCTCTTTACAAGAGTAAAACAAAACACTTATATTCAATCAGACGGGAAGATGAAAAGAGTGCCTTGTTATAACATTTAAGGAACAAAAATCACATGATAAATTGGAGTGAAAAAAAGGAATTAATTTTTGTACCTTCAGAAAGGAGGAGAAATATTATTGAAAGTGCACTCATAAAGAACTTCTATGGAAATTTAATGAACAATAGTCTGGGACTTTACAAACTAGATGAAATATTAATAAAAGAATTAAGTAAGCAGATCAAGACTCCTTAAATTTTAGGAACATTAAATTCAGATAGGGATGCCAGCAATCTTGAAGACTTCAATCAACCAGGTTAACTTATTATATTTTTTGTTTAGTTCATTTAGCTCTCTGATGATGTTGTAACGAAAAGCCTTAGAGCATTATAATTAATATATATTTGTTTATTGTGATGTTTAATTCATATATTATACCAAGAGTTATTGTTAATTATTAAGATATATATATATATATATATATTTAGGTGTGTTCTCTAATCGGGGTTCGGTCAATTTTCCAGGATAAAAAATCAAACTCTCGTTGCCAACGTTTCGGTTTTATTTAAAACCTTTTTCATAGGCAGAAGTAAGAATTTTTTAACTAGAAAATGAAATTTACATTATTTAAAGGAACAACAATGTTAGCAGGACAAAACCTTCGACTAGACTGTCCTGCTAACATTGTTGTTCCTTTAAATAATGTAAATTTCATTTTCTTAGTTAAAAAATTCTTACTTCTGCCTATGAAAAAGGTTTTAAATAAAACCGAAACGTTGGCAACGAGAGTTTGATTTTTTATCCTGGAAAATTGACCGAACCCCGATTAGGAAACACACCTATTCTATAAAACGGTCGATATATTATTGAATCTGTTATATATATATATATATATATATATAATATATATATATATATACATTTAAAAACTCTTTCGGATTACACTTGATTTAACTTCGTCGAATATTTTTTCAAATTTCGAAATCTTCTCTTCATTTCTGTTTCAACATAAAAATTAAATCTCCATATTTGTTTGAATTCTTATTGGACATGTTTCGGTGTTACATCCACCATCTTCAGCAAAGTAACACTGAAACATGTCCAATAAGAATTCAAACAAATATGGTGATTTAATTTTTATGTTGAAACAGATATGAAGAAAAGATTTCAAAATTTGAATAAATATTCGACGAAGTTAAATCAAGTGGCATCAGACATAAAGTTTTTAAATGCATGTATTCAAGAAGGACTGCTTCCAACTTTTACTAATATATATTATATATATATATATATATATAAAAAGATTTCACATAAACACGTGAAACAACAATCAATGGAAGTTGTTAAAATAAAATTTATATTGGTCAAACTGGTAAATCATTAAAAACATGTGTAAAACAACACCAATATAACGTAAGTAGACAGGAAAACAGTAGTGCCTTATTCTTGCATATAAAAAATGAAAATCATCATATTGATTGGACAGGAGCTAAATTTATTACCTATGAAAAATCAATGTTGTTAAGAAATATTATTGAATAGTCTCTAATTAAATTTAATAGATCTAATATTATAAACATTAGTAACGGTCTTTTCAAACTTGATACTTTCGTCACGAGGGCAATAGCCTCTTCAAAGAGGGTTGGCAGCTAGCGGATAGTGTTTTACTTTTTCTTACTGTACTCCTTTGTTTCCCCAAACATCCCTTTCTGGACATTAGTCCTTTCCTGTGCTTTCACCCTTTTAAAATACCACTCTTCCCTCCCACTCTTCTCAACTCCTCACCAGATGTTTTCTGCATCTAGTGTTCAGTTGGGTTTTTGACTCTGACGAAGACCGCTTGTTACGGTTGAAAGATCTTAGTCTTTTTTCCCATTTCTTATTGTGGTTTGATCATATATTATATATATATATATATATATAAAGATTTCACATAAACACGTGAAATAACAATCAATGATCAAACCACTATATCTATATATATATGATTTCACATAAACACGTGAAATAACAATCAATGATCAAACCACAATAAAAAATGGGAAAACAAGACTAAGATCTTTCAACCGTAACAAGCGGTCTTCGTCAGAGTCAAAAACCCAACTGTTGGGTTTTTGTTTTCCCATTTTCTTACTGTGGTTTGATCATTGATATATATATATATATATATATAAATAATTTAAAAATGTTTCTTTTTAATCTTTCATATTTCTAATTTCCTGTTTAAGGACTTTCACTGGCAGAGGAGAGAATAAACAAGTTCACTAAACCATTTCATTTTATGATCCATACTCATTTTATAACTACCACTACATAGATAAATTATGGATATTAAAATGCAATAAGAGTTGAATTTTAATCTGAAGAACTGACCGAGTCCTGATAAACATTAATTTTATTTCTTTTTCACAGTCTATACTTTTAACAATATACCATATATATATATATATATATATATATTATATATATATATACATCATGATTTGTTTTCTTGACCCAATATTTATATGATGTAATTTTCTTGAGTTTGAGGTCCAATGATAAAAACTAGTCCATTTGCCGACGTTTCGACATATATTTATGTCATCTTCAGGGCTACAACATGATTGTTTTACAATTAGCACTCTATTACTACTATTTGGTAATTTATTACATTTTTAATATGTTCGGTAACAAAACATAGGACAAACGAAAAACACTTGCAACTCTAGAACAGACATAGAAAAATTTAGCCAAATTTATAAAAACATTTTTACACAATACAAAAAACAAACCATAGGGACTAACAAATGAAGAATAGGCAACCCAGTAAAATAATATAATAATAAAAAAAAAATAAAAAAATAAAATAAGAAAAAAATAGGGGGAAAAAAACACTGTGTACTCAAACAAGCAAAACATAACATAACCGTAAAGAAACCTCCCAGAAAACAAATAGTAACCATCATGAAACAGTATTAAAGAAGAATGCTGCAACATAAACAGATTTCCAAGGTAATCAAATAGTGATCTCTATACTTATGCAATAATTCTAAAGCAATAGAATAATTATAACAATATCCTTATGTTAATGTATAACAAAATAATCCAGAGTCGTAATAACTGTTTTATCAAAAAATTCCTCTTTGTTACCGAACATATTAAAATGTAATAAATTACCAAATAGTAGTGCTAATTGTAAAACAATCATGTTGTAGCCCTGAAGATGACATAAATATATGTCGAAACGTCGGCAAATTGACTAGTTTTTATCATTGGACCTCAAACCTCAAGAAAATTACATCATATATATATATATATATGTCTTCTTTCATTGAATGCCTATTTTTAATTTCACAACTTTTCTACTGAGTCTCGCAATTTCTCTAATACACTTTCTCCATGTTTGTGGCACAAGATAGATTTGTTGATTAATTTTTTTATTTACATAGTCCGACATGTTTCGGTCCTCACTGATCATTATCAATGATTATATTTGTACAAAATCATAACTAAAACATAACTCAAAAAGATTCATAATTAAATAATCCTTCAAAACTGTGACTGTGGATAAGTTTCTCTAAAGACTTGGGTAAATAAGCAATCTATCTTGTACCACAAACATGGAGAAAGTGTATTAGAGAAATTGAGAGACTCAGTAGAATAGGGGTGAGATTAAAAATAGGCATAGAATATAATAAGCTATGTATAAACGAAGGTCTGTTTCCGAAATATATATAAGTTAACTTGGCATTTCAACAGTGGTTCAAGGCAGCCGTCTATCCCAGTTCTCGTGGGAACCTCAGAGTCAGTATCGCTGAGTCGCCTATTAAACTCCATAAACAGGCGTCCGGCCCCACCCTCTTAGAACATCATTTTCAGAAGCCAACGGAGACGCTGTCACTCGTCAGTCTGCCCTAGGACCTTTGGACCACCACGATCTACCTCTGAAGCCAGCCTGTTTTCCAGTCCACCTGTTTGACGGTCAGGACTTGATACTTCACGTAGCTCAACATAGTCTGGTTTGGCCAAAGCTCCTTTTATTATTAAAGACAGACATAATTGTAATTTGTGACACTCTCTATGTGGTATTTCTCTCAGACTTCCCTGTGTTTATAAAATAAGTTATTCATACACAGTATATTTAAAATAACTGTTAATCTTTTAGAAACTAATAAATATTGTTTTTTAAAAAAGCCTTCCACCAACCCAAAAGATAACTGGCGCAGTCGGTAGGACGACACAAAAGATAACTTTTATATATATATATATATATATATATAACAGAGAGAGAGAGAGAGAGAGAGAGAGAGAGAGAGAGAGAGAGAGAGAGAGAGAGTAGAGGTTTGCTTCTCATCGTGAGTACTTTGCACTTCTTCCCGATAACGACGGATGTCAAAATAGTCTTTCTGTTTTACAGACAAAAATGTCTGTAGTGTCTTTCTGTGTTTTTTCCTATGCGTTAAAGTTTATATATTATATATATATATATATATATATATAATCAACTGACAGCAGGTCTTTATCTAAGCATGTATTGTTAAGTAGCACAGCAGATTCTGCATGTTTTTCAGTCTTTGTTCATTTTTTTCTAACCACTTTTCTATGCTGCGAGGCAATGAAAATAACAAATTTCCCAGCAACATGCTGGAGGCAATAACACAATCCAATGAGCTAATAACATATATTAAGTACCAACTATAACTAAATTATAGAAGAAAATACAAGCTTTCGACCTTGTTACCTGAAGATGACCTAGGAGGTCAAAAGCTTGTGTTTTCTTCCATAATTTAGTTATAGTTAGTACTTAATATATACTTAGAAGTATATAGGGCTGACTACGACTAAGCTATCACGGCGTTTGACTCTCCACCTTGCAGGAGGAGCACCGAAAAGCCATGCTGAAGAGGTTCATAAAAAGAAACTATCAAGAGAGAACCTGACTGAGGGGACAACCATCTTGCAGAGCTTCCAAGACGACATCAGCCTGCATATACTCGAAGCCCTATACATTAAAGAATATAACCCTTCGTTAAATATTCAAAATAGTGACCTGAAAGCTATACCGAGTTCAAAAAATTTTGGTAATACTTTTAAGACAGTAAGAGAGGTCGGTGAGGGGACAGACAGGTAGTTGGGAAGCAGTGCCCTGCCCTGCATGCCCTCCCACTCACACCTCCCTCCCTTCCGCATTCCTTGCTTTTCTATAATAGTTAGTTGTTAACTACCCTTTGTACTGTACCTTTTTGCCTTGTTTAATATTTTCGTTTTTTACCTAATGATGGCTAATGTGAGCCGAAAGCTTGTGTTTTTGATTAAGTTTCAAATTATAGTTTTAGTTTAAAATGTTAAAGTGTTTAGTGTTCAACTTCTTTCCTTTCATGTCATTACCAGAACTCCTTTGGAAAATACCCGAAAGTTACCGAAAACTAGTTAAGAAACTAGAGAACATCAGTAAGAAATTGGTCAACGCAGAAGCTGCTGCCAACTATAATTATATATATATGTATATATACGTTTCACAATAAACTATAGATACAGAGTAAAGGGAAGAACACACTTATAGTCTCTAATTTTTGGTTGAACCTTCATCAGGAGAATAGAGATAGCAACACCAAGCGTACTTGCGAAGGTTGAAGACCCGACCCGTTTATATATATATAGTCAATGATCAAACCACAATAAGAAAATGGGAAAGCAAGACTAAGATCTTTCAACCGTAACAAGCAGTCTTCGTCAGAATCAAAAACCCAACTGTTGGTTTTTTGACTCTGTTTCAGTTTCAGTTGGGTTTTTGACTCTGACGAAGACCGCTTGTTACAGTTGAAAGATCTTAGTCTTGCTTTGCCATTTTCTTATTGTGGTTTGATCATTGATTGTTATTTCACGTGTTTATGTGAAATCTTTATATATATATATATAGTTCATTAAAAAGACCATCTAAAGTTAAACATCTTTGTTTAAACCTTTCCCATAATCACTTGATCTTTACACCGCTGTCATGAATCGGTGTGTAATTTCTCCATTCCTTAAGTAAGTCCTCATTCTGTGTATGCACCATACACAACGAAATCTTCTTGTATCTCCTCAATTAGGTTATAGTATTTTTCAACTTTCAATGAAAAATATGTATCTTTGATAATTTAAACAAAACCAGTATACAATCACTTGAAAGAACAAAGATTTGTTGAGCATGTATTTTGAACTAATGTTGAAATAAATCTGCAGGATTGAGTAAAGAAGGCGACAGGAGAGTATCAGACGGAAATGTGTCTTATAGCTGGAAATGGGAAATCAAGAGCAACATAACGCCAATCGTAATGAACATCCTAATAATCTGCTCCGGCCTGATGGCAACTTAATTACGAAATTTCCATTCCTTTTCCTCTCACTCCCTACCAACAACTCACTCTCTCTCACCTCTCAGTCTCTCCCACTATCTCTCACCTTCTCAATTTCTCTCACCTTATCACTCTCTCCTACCTTGTCACCCTCTCCCACTATCTCCCACCTTCTCGCTCTCTCCCACTTTCTCACTTTCTCCTATCTTCTCACTCCCTCTCACCTTCTCAGTCTCTTCCACTCTCTCTCTCACCTTCTCAATTTCTCCCACCTACTCACTTTCTCCTTCCTTCTCACTCCCTCTCACCTTCTCAGTCTCTTCCACTCTATCTCTCACCTTCTCAATTTCTCCCACCTACTCACTTTCTCCTTCCTTCTCACTCCCTCTCACCTTCTCAGTCTCTTCCACTCTCTTTCTCACCTTCTCAATTTCTCCCACCTACTCACTTTCTCCTTCCTTCTCACTCCCTCTCACCTTCTCAGTCTCTTCCACTCTCTCTCACCTTCTCAATTTCTCCCACCTACTCACTTTCTCCTACCTTCTCACTCCCTCTCACCTTCTCACTCCCTCTCACCTTCTTACTCCCTCTCACCTTCTTACTCCCTCTCACCTTCTCACTCCCTCTCACCTTCTCAGTCTCTTCCACTCTATCTCTCACCTTCTCAATTTCTCCCACCTACTCACTTTCTCCTTCCTTCTCACTCCCTCTCACCTTCTCAGTCTCTTCCACTCTATCTCTCACCTTCTCAATTTCTCCCACCTACTCACTTTCTCCTTCCTTCTCACTCCCTCTCACCTTCTCAGTCTCTTCCACTCTCTTTCTCACCTTCTCAATTTCTCCCACCTACTCACTTTCTCCTTCCTTCTCACTCCCTCTCACCTTCTCAGTCTCTTCCACTCTCTCTCTCACCTTCTCAATTTCTCCCACCTACTCACTTTCTCCTTCCTTCTCACTCCCTCTCACCTTCTCAGTCTCTTCCACTCTATCTCTCACCTTCTCAATTTCTCCCACCTACTCACTTTCTCCTTCCTTCTCACTCCCTCTCACCTTCTCAGTCTCTTCCACTCTCTTTCTCACCTTCTCAATTTCTCCCACCTACTCACTTTCTCCTTCCTTCTCACTCCCTCTCACCTTCTCAGTCTCTTCCACTCTCTCTCACCTTCTCAATTTCTCCCACCTACTCACTTTCTCCTACCTTCTCACTCCCTCTCACCTTCTCACTCCCTCTCACCTTCTTACTCCCTCTCACCTTCTTACTCCCTCTCACCTTCTCACTCCCTCTCACCTTCTCGGTCTCTTTCACCTTCTCACTCTCTCCCACCTGCTCACATTCTCCTACCTTCTCACTCCCTCTCACCTTCTTACTCTCTCTCACCTTCTCAATTTCTTCCACCTACTCACTTCCTCCTTCCTTCTCACTCCCTCTCACCCTCTCAGTCTCTTCCACTCTATCTCTCACCTTCTCAATTTCTCCCACCTACTCACTTTCTCCTTCCTTCTCACTCCCTCTCACCTTCACAGTCTCTTCCACTCTCTCTCACCTTTTCAATTTCTCCCACCTACTCACTTTCTCCTACCTTCTCACTCCCTCTCACCTTCTCACTCCCTCTCACCTTCTTACTCCCTCTCACCTTCTTACTCCCTCTCACCTTCTAACTCCCTCTGACCTTCTCACTCCCTCTCACCTTCTCAGTCTCTTCCACTCTCTCTCACCTTCTCACTCTCTCCCACCTACTCACTTTCTCCTACCTTCTCACTCCCTCTCACCTTCTCACTCCCTCTCACTTTCTCACTCCCTCTCACCTTCTCACTCCCTCTCACCTTCTCACTCCCTCTCACCTTCTCAGTCTCTTTCACCTTCTCACTCTCTCCCACCTACTCACTTTCTCCTACCTTCTCACTCCCTCTCACCTTCTCACTCCCTCTCACCTTCTCACTCCCTCTCACTTTCTCACTCCCCTCATCTCACTCTCTCACTCTCCCCTCTCACCTTCTCACTCCCTCTCACCTTCTCAGTCTCTTTCACCTTCTCCTTCTCCCACCTTCTACTCCTACCTTCTCACTTTCTTCACCTTCTCACTCCCTCCACCTTCTCACTCTCTCCCACCTTCTCACCCTTCTCCCACCTTCACTTTCTCCACCTTCTCACTCCCTCTCACCTTCTTCTCCCCTTCACCTTCTCACTCTTTTCACCCTTCTCCCGCTCTTCCCACCTTCTACTCCTCCACCTCTCACTTTCTTCCCTTCTCACTTTCCCTCACCTTCTCACCTCTTTCACCTTCTCCTCTCTCCCACCTCTCACTTTCTCCACCTTCTCACTCCCTCTACCTTCTACTCCCTTCACCTTCCGCTCTCTCCACCTTCTCATCTCTCCACCTGCTCACTTTCTTTTACCTTCTACTCTCCTTTCCCTTCTCTTTCCCTCCACCTTCCCTCCTTCTCACCTTCTCCTCCCTCTCCCACCTTCTCACTCTCTCTCACCTGCTCACTTTCTCCACCTTCTCACTCCTCTCACCTTCTCACTCTCTTCACCTTCTCACTTTCTCTCCCACCTGCTCACTTTCTCACCTTCTCCTCCTCTCACCTTCTTACTCCCTCTCACCTTCTCACTCTCTTTCACCTTCTCACTCTCTTTCACCTTCTCGCTCTCTCCCACCTTCTCACTCTCTCCACCTCTCACTTTCTCTCTACCTTCTCACTCCTTCACCTTCTCACTCTCTTTCACCTTCTCACTCTCTCCCACCTGCTCACTTTCTCCTACCTTCTCACTCCCTCTCACCTTCTTACTCCCTCTCACCTTCTCACTCTCTTTCACCTTCTCGCTCTCTCCCACCTTCTCACTCTCTCCCACCTGCTCACTTTCTCTTACCTTCTCACTCTCTTTCACCTTCCCATTATCTCTCACCTTCTCCTCTCTCCACCTTCTCCTTCTCCACCTTCTCCTCTCTCTCACCTCCATTTCTCTCACCTTCTCACTCCCTCTCACCTTCTCCTCTCTTTCACTTCTCACTCTCTCCCACCTGCTCACTTTCTCCTACCTTCTCACTCCCTCTTCACCTTCTTCCTCCCTCTCACCTTCTCCACTACTCTTTCACCTTCTCACCTCTCTTCACCTTTCACTTTCCTCCTACCTTCTCACTCCCTCCCACCTTCTCACTTTCTCTCACCTTCTCACTCTCTTTCACCTTCTCGCTCTCTCCCACCTTCTCACTCTCTCCCACCTGCTCACTTTCTCTCACCTTCTCACTCTCTTTCACCTTCTCACTCTCTTTCCCACCTTCTCCACTTTCTCCACCTTCTCACTCTCTCCACCTCTTACTCCTCTACCTTCTCTTCTCTTCACCTTCTCCTCTCTCCCCCTTCTCACTCTCTCCACCTGCTCACTTTCTCTCACCTTCTCACTCCTCTCACCTTCTCACTCTCTCCACCTTCTCACTCTCTCCCACCTGCTCACTTTCTCTACCTTCTCACTCCCTCTCACCTTCTTACTCCTCCACCTTCTCACTCTTCTTTCACCTTCCCTCTCTCCACCTTCTCACTCTCTCTCACCTTCTCACTTTCTCCACCTTCTCACTCCTCTCACCTTCTCACTCTCTTTCACCTTCTCACTCTCTCCCACCTTCTCACTTCTCCTACCTTCTCACTCTCTCTCACCTTCTCACTCTCTCTCACCTTCTCACTCTCTTTCACCTTCTCGCTCTCTCCCACCTTCTCACTCTCACACCTGCTCACTTCTCTCACCTTCTCACTCCCTCTCACCTTCTCACTCTCTTTCACCTTCTCGCTCTCTCCCACCTTCTCACTCTCTCTCACCTGCTCACTTTCTCTTACCTTCTCACTCTCTTTCACCTTCCCATTATCTCTCACCTTCTCGCTCTCTCACACCTTCTCACTCTCTCCCACCTTCTCACTCTCTCTCACCTGCTCACTTTCTCTCACCTTCTCACTCCCTCTCACCTTCTCACTCTCTTTCACCTTCTTGCTCTCTCCCACCTTCTCACTCTCTCTCACCTGCTCACTTTCTCTTACCTTCTCACTCCCTCCAATTCCTTATCTCTCACCTTCTCGCTCTTCTCCACCTTCTCCTCTCTCCACCTTCTCACTCTCTCTCACCTGCTCACTTTCTCTCACCTTCTCACTCCCTCTCACCTTCTCACTCTCTTTCACCTTCTCACTCTCTCCCACCTGCTCACTTTCTCCTACCTTCTCACTCCCTCTCACCTTCTTACTCCCTCTCACCTTCTCACTCTCTTTCACTTTCTCGCTCTCTCCACCTTCTCACTCTCTCCACCTGCTCACTTCTCTCACCCTTCTCACTCCCTCTCACCTTCTCACTCTCTTCACCTTCTCACTCTCTTTCCCACCTTCTCACTTTCTCCACCTTCTCCTCTCCCCCCTCTCACCTCTCTCCCTCTCACCTTCTCACTCTCTTTCACCTTCTCGCTCTCTCCCACCTTCTCACTCTCTCCCACCTGCTCACTTTCTCTACCTTCTCACTCCCTCTCACCTTCTCACTCTCTTTCACCTTCTCACTCTCTCCCACCTGCTCACTTTCTCCTACCTTCTCACTCCCTCTCACCTTCTTACTCCCTCTCACCTTCTCACTCTCTTTCACCTTCTCACTCTCTTTCACCTTCTCGCTCTCTCCCACCTTCTCACTCTCTCCCACCTGCTCACTTTCTCACCTTCTCACTCTCTTTCACCTTCTCACTCTCTCCCACCTGCTCACTTTCTCCTACCTTCTCACTCCCTCTCACCTTCTTCTCCCTCTCACCTTCTCACTCTCTTTCACCTTCTCGCTCTCTCCCACCTTCTCACTCTCTCACCTGCTCACTTTCTCTCACCTTCTCACTCCTCTTTCACCTTCTCCTCTCTCCCTCCCACCTTCTCACTTTCTCCACCTTCTCACTCCCTCTCACCTTCTTACTCCCTCACCTTCTCACTCCCTTTCACCTTCTCCTCTCTTTCCCACCTTCTCACTCTCTCTTCCACCCTCTCACTTTCTCCTCCCTTCTCACTCCTCTCACCTTCTCACTCTCTTTCACCTTCTCACTCTCTCCCACCTGTCACTTTCTCCTACCTTCTCACTCCCTCTCACCTTTCACTCCTCTCACCTTCTCACTCTCTTTCACCTTCTCGCTCTCTCCCACCTTCTCACTCTCCACCTCTCACTTTCTCTACCTTCTCACTCTCTTTCACCTTCTCGCTCTCTCCCACCTTCTCACTCTCTCCCACCTGCTCACTTTCTCCTACCTTCTCACTCCCTCTCACCTTCTTACTCCCTCTCACCTTCTCACTCTCTTTCACCTTCTCACTCTCTCACACCTTCTCACTCTCTCTCACCTGCTCACTTTCTCTTACCTTCTCACTCTCTTTCACCTTCCCATTATCTCTCACCTTCTCGCTCTCTCACACCTTCTCACTCTCTCCCACCTTCTCACTCTCTCCACCTGCTCACTTTCTCCTCCTTCTTACTCCCTCTCACCTTCTCACTCTCTTTCACCTTCTCGCTCTCTCCCACCTTCTCACTCTCTCCCACCTGCTCACTTTCTCTTACCTTCTCACTCCCTCTCAAATTCCCATTATCTCTCACCTTCTCGCTCTCTCACACCTTCTCGCTCTCTCCCACCTTCTCACTCTCTCTCACCTGCTCACTTTCTCTCACCTTCTCACTCTCTCTCACCGTCTCACTCTCTTTCACCTTCTCACTCTCTCCCACCTGCTCACTTTCTCCTACCTTCTCACTCCCTCTCACCTTCTTACTCCCTCTCACCTTCTCACTCTCTTTCACCTTCTCGCTCTCTCCACCTTCTCACTCTCTCTCACCTCCTCACTTTCTCTCACCTTCTCACTCCCTCTCACCTTCTCACTCTCTTTCACCTTCTCACTCTCTCCCACCTGCTCACTTTCTCCTACCTTCTCACTCCCTCTCACCTTCTTACTCCCTCTCACCTTCTCACTCTCTTTCACCTTCTCGCTCTCTCCCACCTTCTCACTCTCTCTCACCTGCTCACTTTCTCTCACCTTCTCACTCCCTCTCACCTTCTCACTCTCTTTCACCTTCTCACTCTCTCCACCTTCTCACTCTCTTTCACCTTCTCCTCCTCTCACATTCTTACTCCCTCTCACCTCTCACTTTCTTTACCTTCTCCTCCCTCCCACCTTCTCACTCTCTCCCCTGCTCACTTTCTCTCACCTTCTCACTCCCTCTCACCTTCTCACTCTCTTTCACCTTCTCACTCTCTCCCACCTGCTCACTTTCTTCTACCTTCTCACTCCCTCTCACCTTCTTACTCCCTCTCACCTTCTTACTCCCTCTCACCTTCTCACTCTCTTTCACCTTCTCGCTCTCTCCCACCTTCTCACTCTCTCTCACCTGCTCACTTTCTTTCCCTTCTTACTCTCTTCACCTTCTCACTCTCTCCCACCCTGCTCACTTTCTCCTACCTTCTCCTTTCCCTCTCACCTTCTTCCCTCCCTCTCCACCTTCTCACTCTTTCACCTTCTTCCTCCTCCCACCTTCTCACTCTCTCTCCACCTGCTCACTTTCTCTCACCTTCTCACTCCCTCTCACCTTCTCACTCTCTTTCACCTTCTCACTCTCTCCCACCTGCTCACTTTCTCTTACCTTCTCACTCTCTTTCACCTTCTCGCTCTCTCCCACCTTCTCACTCTCTCCCACCTGCTCACTTTCTCCTACCTTCTCACTCCCTCTCACCTTCTTACTCCCTCTCACCTTCTCACTCTCTTTCACCTTCTCGCTCTCTCCCACCTTCTCACTCTCTCCCACCTGCTCACTTTCTCTCACCTTCTCACTCTCTTTCACCTTCTCGCTCTCTCCCACCTTCTCACTCTCTCCCACCTGCTCACTTTCTCCTACCTTCTCACTCCCTTTCACCTTCTTCTCCCTCCCACCTTCTCACTCTCTTTCACCTTCTCCTTCTCCACCTTCTACTCTCTCCACCTTCTCACTTCTTTACCTTCTCACTCTCTCCACCTTCTCACTCTCTCCCACCTGCTCACTTTCTCCTACCTTCTCACTCCCTCTCACCTTCTTACTCCCTCTCACCTTCTCACTCTCTCCCACCTTCTCACTCTCTTTCAACTTCTCACTCTCACACCTGCTCACTTTCTCTTACCTTCTCACTCTCTTACCTTCCCTTATCCCTCTCACCTTCTCCTCTCTCCACCTTCTCACCTCTCCCTTTAAATTTGTTAAATTTACTATCCACCTTTAATTTTTAAAATCCAAACTCCTTTCACCTTTTTTTTCTCAATCCATTCCACACTGACCAATCCACTAATATTCAACTCCCCCATGTAATTTTTATTTATTTTACAAAAAATTTTCTTCCACTGCAAAATTCCATATATTTTATGCCCTCTAAATTTAATTCCCAAATGAACTTCTTTAATTAAATAATAATTTTTTACTCTTCAATTTATTTCATGCCATTTTTCTTACTGTTTCTACTTTTATTTAAAAGATATTTTATTTTTCATTTTAACTTTGTCTTTATTCTATGTAAAGGGTCATCCCAACCTTTATCCTATTCTGTTCTATTACTTTAAACCTCTATTTCCTTTTGAATTTCCACCTAAATTATACTGTTAATTCCATTTATTACTTATTCTTATTGCAATTTATATTACCTTCAAATTTCCTTAAATTGAAAATAAATAATCTCTCTCACTCAATCTAAATTTACTCCTTACATCTTTTATTTATTAAACCTCCATTTTTCCTTAAGTCTTTCCCCATTTTAAATTTTATTGTTTTACTCTTTTTTCTTCACTTTACTTTATTTTATTTTTTATTTTATCTTCAACCACTAGTCAAACAACCAATCCCCCCCGCCACTCTTCTCATTCAAAACCCCACATTTCTTTATTTGTTTACCTTTTGTTTTCACCTGTTTATTTAAACCTTTTATTTTATTTTATTTACTGTTATCTATTTTACTTTTATTGTATTTTCTATTCTATTTTCAAATTTTGATTACTTCTTTATTTTTATTCCTTTCACCCCCCTCTCCCTTTTTTTTTTTTTTTTTTTTTTTTTTTTTTTTTTTTTTTTTTTTTTTTTTTTTTTTTTTTTTTTTTTTTTTTTTTTTTTTTTTTTTTTTTTTTTTTTTTTTTTTTTTTTTTTTTTTTTTTTTTTTTTTTTTTTTTTTTTTTTTTTTTTTTTTTTTTTTTTTTTTTTTTTTTTTTTTTTTTTTTTTTTTTTTTTTTTTTTTTTTTTTTTTTTTTTTTTTTTTTTTTTTTTTTTTTTTTTTTTTTTTTTTTTTTTTTTTTTTTTTTTTTTTTTTTTTTTTTTTTTTTTTTTTTTTTTTTTTTTTTTTTTTTTTTTTTTTTTTTTTTTTTTTTTTTTTTTTTTTTTTTTTTTTTTTTTTTTTTTTTTTTTTTTTTTTTTTTTTTTTTTTTTTTTTTTTTTTTTTTTTTTTTTTTTTTTTTTTTTTTTTTTTTTTTTTTTTTTTTTTTTTTTTTTTTTTTTTTTTTTTTTTTTTTTTTTTTTTTTTTTTTTTTTTTTTTTTTTTTTTTTTTTTTTTTTTTTTTTTTTTTTTTTTTTTTTTTTTTTTTTTTTTTTTTCCCCCCCCCCCCCCCCCCCCCCCCCCCCCCCCCCCCCCCCCCCCCCCCCCCCCCCCCCCCCCCCCCCCCCCCCCCCCCCCCCCCCCCCCCCCCCCCCCCCCCCCCCCCCCCCCCCCCCCCCCCCCCCCCCCCCCCCCCCCCCCCCCCCCCCCCCCCCCCCCCCCCCCCCCCCCCCCCCCCCCCCCCCCCCCCCCCCCCCCCCCCCCCCCCCCCCCCCCCCCCCCCCCCCCCCCCCCCCCCCCCCCCCCCCCCCCCCCCCCCCCCCCCCCCCCCCCCCCCCCCCCCCCCCCCCCCCCCCCCCCCCCCCCCCCCCCCCCCCCCCCCCCCCCCCCCCCCCCCCCCCCCCCCCCCCCCCCCCCCCCCCCCCCCCCCCCCCCCCCCCCCCCCCCCCCCCCCCCCCCCCCCCCCCCCCCCCCCCCCCCCCCCCCCCCCCCCCCCCCCCCCCCCCCCCCCCCCCCCCCCCCCCCCCCCCCCCCCCCCCCCCCCCCCCCCCCCCCCCCCCCCCCCCCCCCCCCCCCCCCCCCCCCCCCCCCCCCCCCCCCCCCCCCCCCCCCCCCCCCCCCCCCCCCCCCCCCCCCCCCCCCCCCCCCCCCCCCCCCCCCCCCCCCCCCCCCCCCCCCCCCCCCCCCCCCCCCCCCCCCCCCCCCCCCCCCCCCCCCCCCCCCCCCCCCCCCCCCCCCCCCCCCCCCCCCCCCACCTCTCACTTTCTCTTCCTTCTCACTCCTTTCACCTTCTCGTCTCTCCCACCTTCTCCTCTCTCCCACCTCTCATTTCTCCACCTTCTCACTCCCTTCCTTCTTACTCCCTCTCACCTTCTCCTCTCTTTCACTTCTATCTCTTTCACCTTCTCCTTCTCCCACCTCTCACTTTCTCCTCTTCTCACTCCCTCTCACCTTCTCATCTCTCCCACTCTCCTTTTCTCACCTTCTCATTCTTTCACCTTCTCCTTCTTCCCCTTCTCACTCCTCCCACCTCTCATTTCTTTCCTTCCACTCTCTTTCACCTTCTCCTTCTCCACCTTCTCACTTCTCCACCTTCTCACTTTCTCTACCTTCTCACTCCCTCTCACCTTCTTACTCCCTCTCACCTTTTACTCCTTTACCTTCTCACTCCTTTCACCTTCTCGTCTCTCCCACCTTCTCACTCTCTCCCACCTGCTCACTTTCTCTTACCTTCTCACTCCTTTCACCTTCTCCTCTCTCCCACCTTTCATTCTCCCACCTCTCACTTTCTCCTCCTTCTTACTCCCTCTCACCCTCCTCTCTTTCCCTTCCATCTCTCCCACCTTTCATTCTCCCACCTCTCACTTTCTCTTCCTTCTTACTCCCTCTCACCTTCACTCTCTCCCACCTCTCACTTTCTCCACCTTCTCACTTCTTTCACCTTCTCACTCCTCCCACCTTCTCACTCCTCCCACCTCTACTTTCTCTTACCTTCTTACTCCCTCTCACCTTCTACTCTCTCCCACCTCTCACTTTCTCTCACCTTCTCATCTCTTTCCCCTCCTCTCTCCCACCTTCTCACTCTCTCCACCTCTCACTTTCTCTTACCTTCTCACTCCTTTTCACCTTCCCCTCCTCCCACCTTCTCACTCCTCCCACCTCTCACTTTCCCTTTACCTTCTACTCCCTCTCACCTTCTATCCTTTCACCTTCTCACTCTCTCCCACCTCTCACTTTCTCCACCTTCTCACTCCCTTCACCTTCTCCTCCCTCCACCTTCTCATCTCTCCCACCTCTCACTTTCTCTACCTTCTCACTCCTTCACCTTCTTCCTTTCCCACCTTCTCATCTCTCCCACCTCTCACTTTTCCTACCTTCTCCTCCCTCCACCTTCTCACTCCTCCACCTCTACTTTCTCTCCCTTCTCACTCTCTTTCACCTTCTCGCTCTCTCCCACCTTCTCCTCTCCCCACCTGCTCACTTTCTCTACCTTCTCACTCTCTTTCACCTTTCCTCTCTCCACCTTCTCACCCTCCCCCTCTCACTTTCTCCACCTTTCCCCCTCTCACCTTTTACTCCCTCTCACCTTTTTTTCACCTTCTCATTTTTCACCTTCTCGCTCTCTCCACCTTCTCACTCTTCCACCTGCTCACTTTCTCTTACCTTCTTCTCCCTTCACCTTTCACTCTCTCCCCACCTGCTCACTTTTCTCCCCTACCTTTTCACCCTCCCTCTCCCACCCTTCTTACCTCCCTTTCTCACCTTCTCACTCTCTTTCACCTCTCGCTCTTCCCACCTTCTCACTTCTCCACCTCTCATTTCTCTTACCTTCTACTCCTTCACCTTCTCCTCTCTCCCACCTTCTCCTCTCTCCCACCTTCTCCTCTCTCCCACCTGCTCACTTTCTCCACCTTCTCACTCCTTTCACCTTCTCCTCCTCCCACCTTCTCACTCTCTCCCACCTCTCACTTTCTTTACCTTCTCCTCTCTTTCACCTTCTCCTTCTCCACCTTCTCACTCTCTCCCACCTGCTCACTTTCTCTTACCTTCTTACTCCCTCTCACCTTCTCACTCTCTCCCACCTTCTCACTCTCTCCCACCTGCTCACTTTCTCTCACCTTCTCACTCTCTTTCACCTTCTCGCTCTCTCCCACCTTCTCACTCTCTCCCACCTGCTCACTTTCTCTTACCTTCTCACTCTCTTTCACCTTCTCGCTCTCTCCCACCTTCTCACTCTCTCCCACCTGCTCACTTTCTCTTACCTTCTCACTCCCTCTCACCTTCTTACTCCCTCTCACCTTCTCACTCTCTTTCACCTTCTCACTCTCTTTCACCTTCTCGCTCTCTCCCACCTTCTCACTCTCTCCCACCTGCTCACTTTCTCTTACCTTCTTACTCCTTCACCTTCTCGCTCTCTCCCACCTTCTCACTCTCTCCCACCTGCTCACTTTCTCTTACCTTCTTACTCCCTCTCACCTTCTCACTCTCTCCCACCTGCTCACTTTCTCTCACCTTCTCACTCTCTTTCACCTTCTCGCTCTCTCCCACCTTCTCACTCTCTCCCACCTGCTCACTTTCTCTTACCTTCTTACTCCCTCTCACCTTCTCACTCTCTCCCACCTGCTCACTTTCTCTCACCTTCTCACTCTCTCCCACCTACTCACTTTCACCTACCTTCTCACTCTCTTTCACCTTCTCACTCTCTTTCACCTTCTCGCTCTCTCCCATCTTCTCGCTCTCTCCCACCTTCTCACTCTCTCCCACCTTCTCACTATCTCCCAACTTCTCACTCTCTCCCACCTATTCACTTTCTCTTACATTCTCACTCTCTCCCACCTTCTCGCTCTCTCCCACCTTCTCACTCTCTCCCACCTGCTCACTTTCTCTTACCTTCTCACTCTCTTTGACCTTCCCATTGTCTCTCATCTTCTCGCTCTCTCCCACCTTCCCACTCTCTCCAACTATAAAAGTGTTAAATTATACTGATAAGCCAGCTTTGAATTTGAATTAAAAATCCAAAACTGGCTAATCACTAATATATTTTTTCTCAATACACATTCACAGCAAGCTGACAACAAAGTACAGCACGTAGGAGAATGATTCAACTCGCCAATAGTATATTGGATTATTATGATTTTTGACAAAGGGAAAGAAAAGTGATTTCTTAAAAACCACTAGCAGAAAATTCGAGATAATAATTTTATAAAAGACCAAAAATCTAAAATGTAATTCAACATTGAAACATTCTTTGAAATAAAATAAATGAAATTGTTTTACGTCTTCAATTAAAAATTATCATAAAGCATTTTTTCTTACATGTTTCTGACAATTTTTAGATAAAATAGGAATATTATTATGTTTTCAATTTGTAACTTTGTCTTAAATATTCTATGTAGAAGGAGGTCAGATAAGCCAGGAGTCCTAAATGTGTCCTATTCTGTAATCTATATACTTATAAAACTCTGATGTTCTTGTTGAAATATTTGCACACAGGTGAAAATTGGAATAACTGTTAATTCCAGTTTATGACGAATTATTCAAATAAATATTGAAGAAAACAGTGAGTAATATATTACTTAACAAATAATTGCATTAAAATTGAAGAAGAATGAAAAATAAATTCTCTCAACTCAAGTCAAGTAAAATTAATGACTCGAGATGTACGATCTATTTATGTTATAGAATAAACCTAACCAGTTTTTCTGTGAAAGGTCTTAGTCCCCATTTTTGGAAATTTTATTGTTGTTTAGACGATCGTTTTGTTCAGTTCACGTATATACTGTTAATTATTGTTATATATATATATATATATATATATATATATCAATGATCAAACCACAATAAGAAATCGGAAAACAAGACCAAGATCCCCCAACCGCAACAAGCGGTCTTCGTCAGAGTCAAAAACCAAACCACATTTCTTATTGTGGTTTGATCATTGATTGTTATTTCACGTGTTTATGTGAAATCTTTATATATATATATATATATATATATATATACTGTGAAGTGAACTATTTTTATGGACTGTATTAATGATGGTATTTTAAACTATTCTATATTTCTGATAATATTTTGGAATAATACGTATCATTTTTGAATTTTTGTGAAATATCCGTCAAAGACGGGCACGTCTGCTGAGTAAGCATAAAGCACGTCTGATCATGTAAGCATAAAGCACGTCTGCTCGTGTAAGTATAAAGCACGTCTGATCGTGTAAGTATAAAGCACGTCTGCTCGTGTAAGTATAAAGCACGTCTGATCGTGTAAGCATAAAGCACGTCTGATCGTGTAAGCATAAAGCACGTCCGATTGTGTAAGTATAAAGCACGTCTGATCGTGTAAGCATAAAGCACGTCTGCTCGTGTAAGGATAAAGCACGTCTGCCCGTGTAAGCATAAAGCACGTCTGCTCGAGTAAGCATAAAGCACGTCTGATCGTGTAAGCATAAAACACGTCTGCTTGACAAAGGAATTTAATTTTGTATTGTTAATTTCATTGTAATTAATTTGATTTAAGTATTGCTTAGAAATTATGAACCAATTATGGTGGAACTCAAGGTGGTTGTTGTTCCTTACTGAGGTAGAGTAGACACAAATGATCGTCTGTGATGTGTCGCTGTGTGAGAAGCAGTATCTTCTCGGGTGGGTGTCTGCATAACACCAAGGAGGAGCTAGACCTCCTGCCCTCACCAGTGGGTGGGAGCATTTATTAGCAAGTGCTGCTTTACTGGTACTCATTCTTAATGAGCCCTGGCCCTGAGGAATGGGTACTTCCCTCTACGGAGGGGGACGACCGAGCCTATACGGGCACTGGGGTAGTCCTAAAACTGCAAGGACTTGTAGGATCCTAATTTGATTTCTCTATGTTTCTTTGTCTATATTGAACTATACATATATATATATATATATAGAAAATTGTCACAACAACACGTGATATAAATATTCAGGTAACTCACCCACAAATTAGAGAAGATAGTCGCTCTAAGGCCTTTCGTTTTCACGTCGTCAGAGAGCAAGTGAATACAAGTTGTAAGCAGGTTATGAATTTTGATTTAAAGAAGGAGTAAGATTGGCATCATTGACAGTTATAGGGAAAAATACTGTCAATGATGCCAATCTTACTCCTTCTTTAAATCAAAATTCATAACCTGCTTACAACTTGTATTCACTTGCTCTCTGACGACGTGAAACCGAAAGGCCTTAGAGCGACTATCTTCTCTAATTTGTGGTGAGTTACCTGAATATATATATATATATATATATATATATATATATATTATTAAAATAAGCAGCAGCTTCTGCATTGACCAGTTTCTTGTTGACACTCTCTACTTTTCGTATCACTTTGCGGTGAGACTCTGGTAGCTTCCAAAGAAGGTTAGCAAAAGACATTAACACACACAATAAACATAGGTCAAACACGAAAAACTAAATCTTAATCACTGTATTAATCACTAAATTAACAAACTAAATAAAAATGCGTACAAGCTTTCGGCTCTCATTGGCCATCTTCAGGTATAAACTAAAATTAATAAAGTCTAAAGCACTATAGTTAGAATAAAATAAGATATTTGAACAATGTCTAAAAAAAAAAAATTACTGTACTACAGGAAGTGAATCTAAAGTGGGAGTGAGGGGAAGGGGAGGTATGCATGGCGACAGGGTCGGCCAAAACTACCTGTGGTTCCTTCACCTCCCTCTCTCCCTTACAAGCTTGAAAGTATTGTCAAAATTCTTAAAGCTGGGCACAGAGTTGAAATCATTGCTCTGGACATTTAGCCTGGGGTTACATTCTTTAATATACAGAGCCTCCAGTATATGTAACCTGCCAGGCTCGTGGCACACTTGCAGAATGGAAGTGCCCTCAATCAGGGCCTGCCTCGTCAGTCTTACTCGGTGAGCGTCCTCCGTATGGTTTTTAGGGGCCCCAGTGCTCAGGTGGACAGTTAGACGCCGCGAAAGCTTCGTAGTAGTCATCCCTATGTATGAGGATGGGAGGGTTGCACAGTCCCCTATACTGCATTTGTACTCATACACAAGGTGACTACGTTGTAGCTCCGGGGTCTCAGTTCTCGGTCTATTGTAGAGTAGTAGGTCCGATGTCTTTCTACTTCTATAATATATAGTCAGCCTTATCTTGTCCTGCTCGTATCGATATCGATAAGGCTGACTATATATTATAGAAGTAGAAAGACATCGGACCTACTACTCTACAATAGACCGAGAACTGAGACCCCGGAGCTACAACGTAGTCACCTTGTGTATGAGTACAAATGCAGTATAGGGGACTGTGCAACCCTCCCATCCTCATACATAGGGATGACTACTACGAAGCTTTCGCGGCGTCTAACTGTCCACCTGAGCACTGGGGCCCCTAAAAACCATACGGAGGACGCTCACCGAGTAAGACTGACGAGGCAGGCCCTGATTGAGGGCACTTCCATTCTGCAAGTGTGCCACGAGCCTGGCAGGTTACATATACTGGAGGCTCTGTATATTAAAGAATGTAACCCCAGGCTAAATGTCCAGAGCAATGATTTCAACTCTGTGCCCAGCTTTAAGAATTTTGACAATACTTTCAAGCTTGTAAGGGAGAGAGGGAGGTGAAGGAACCACAGGTAGTTTTGGCCGACCCTGTCGCCATGCATACCTCCCCTTCCCCTCACTCCCACTTTAGATTCACTTCCTGTAGTACAGTAATTTTTTTTTTTTTTTTTTAGACATTGTTCAAATATCTTATTTTATTCTAACTATAGTGCTTTAGACTTTATTAATTTTAGTTTATACCTGAAGATGGCCAATGAGAGCCGAAAGCTTGTACGCATTTTTATTTAGTTTGTTAATTTAGTGATTAATACAGTGATTAAGATTTAGTTTTTCGTGTTTGACCTATGTTTATTGTGTGTGTTAATGTCTTTTGCTAACCTTCTTTGGAAGCTACCAGAGTCTCACCGCAAAGTGATACGAAAAGTAGAGAGTGTCAACAAGAAACTGGTCAATGCAGAAGCTGCTGCTTATTTTAATAATATATGCTTAAGGGAAGACCTGCTGCCTTTGTACACATATATATATATATATATGTGTATATATAATATTCTATGTTTTGTTATTGAGGGCTAGGTCAAATAAAAGAAAATAAACTCCTTCCTAGGCCAACGTTTCGATGCATTTTGTACATCATCTTCAGGGCTAAAATTAGAGTAAGAACTATAATACATTTACCAAAAACAATCTACAACTCACATAGAGAACTAACACACATTTTTGAGACCAACAGATACATACAAAAGGTTATTTTATAATCAGAGTTGTTGATTATAAAAGAACCTTTTGTATGTATCTGTTGGTCTCAAAAATGAGTGTTAGTTCTCTATGTGAGTTGTAGATTGTTTATGGTAAATGTATTATAGTTCTTACTCTAATTTTAACCCTGAAGATGATGTACAAATACATCGAAACGTCGGCCTAGGAAGGAGTTTATTTTCTTTTATTTGACCTAGCCCTCAATAACAAAACATAGAATAGAATAGAAGAGGTCAAGAACAATTTTTGGAGTTTATATATATATATATATATATATATATATATATATATAAAAAGATTTCACATAAACACGTGAAATAACAATCAATGATCAAACCACAATAAGAAAATGGGAAAGCAAGACTAAGATCAGTTGGGTTTTTGACTCTGACGAAGATCTTAGCCTTGCTTTCCCATTTTCTTATTGTGGTTTGATCATTGATATATATATATATATATATATATATATATATATATATATATATTGGCAGTAGATCTTCTCTCAAGCATATTTTATTGAAATTGATCGCAGTTTCTGAATTCACGACCTTTTTGTTAACAGATTCTAACCTCCTGGCTATTTTTCTTATTGTAGTCGGTAAACTATAAATCAGGTTCGCCAATGACATTTCCAAGTAAATAGGTCCAATGAACGAAAGAAATTTAATAACATGATCTAAATATATATTCAAATGTATATATATTTACAATATTTTATTTTTTTTTAATAATATTTATGTAATACTAAATGTATATATATATATATGCACTTAAATTCAAAAAACGATCCAAACTGGACGCAAATCACCTAAAAAAGAAAGAAAAGCAACACACAGAGAAAGAGAGACACATACAAACTCAAACTTTTGGATAATCCATCTTTAGGAGAAAAGAGAATGTGAATATATATATATATATATATATATATATGATATTCACTTGATTAACTTAAATACTATTCCAACTGAACACAATATGAGTTCAAAATTCAAGAAGAGTAATGGGTTACTTGCCTTTGCGTCTACAACGTGCTTACTCTCCCTTTCTCTTTGCTCCTGAAGACGGATTGACCAAAAATTTGAGTCTGTAAGTGTGTTTTTTAATCTGTGTGTTATTCTTCATGAATTTTGATCTTTCTATATATATATGAGTCAAATGAAATGGTCTTCCAGCCTATTAAATATATATATATATATATATATATATATATATAAAGATTTCACTTAAACACGTGAAACAACAATCAAGCGGTCTTCGTCAGAATCAAAAACTCAACCCAGTTGATTTTGAATATTTTATTTCAACCTCAAAAACTGACCTATTCCTGATGTACTTTGATTCTAATAGATTACTCGGTAGATGTATTAATAATAATTAATAATAATAATAATAATAATAATAAATAATAATAATAATAAATAATAAATAATAATAATAATTATAGTAAATATATATATATATATATATATATATATATATATAAAGATTTCACATATACACGTGAAACAACAATCAATGATCAAACCACAATATGAAACGGGTAAATAAAACTTAAGTTCTTTCAACCGTAACAAGCGGTCTTCCTCACAAGCCATTGGGTTTTTGACTCTGACGAAGACCGCTTGTTAAGTTTGAAAGAACTTAGTCTTATTTTCTCATTTCATATTGTGGTGGTTTTTAATCATATACATAAATATGAAACACCGAAAGTAGTCCAAACAGAAAATCGTGCAGAGTATCCCAGGTTTCAATATTTGACTCACTTGCTAATCAGTGTTAGAGAATGTTGTTTGTTGAATATAAGAACGGATATATATATATATATATATTCATCATGATATATATTATACATGATATAGATATATATTTATAGGTGTATAATGTAATCGGGATTTGGTCAATTTTCCAGGATCAAAATCAAACTCTCAATGCCAACGTTTCGGTTTTATTTAAAACCTTTTTCATAGGCTGAAGTAAGAAAAGATATATATTTATATATATATATATATATATATATATATTGTAAACAGGAAAACGATCCAAAAGGACAACAAACATTTCACGATGAATCACAAACACAGAACTAAGGAACAAACACACTTACTGTCTCTAATTTTTGGTTGAACTGTCATCAGGAGAGTTGAGAGATAGGGACACCAAGCGCACTTGTGAAACGACGGTTGAAGACCGCCTCCAAACGTCGCTTCACAAGTGCGCTTGGTGTCCTTTTCTCAACTCTCCTGATGACGGTTCAACCGAAAATCAGAGACAGTAAGTCTGTTCCTTAGTTCTGTTTTATGATTCATCATGAAACGTATATATATATATATATAACTGTAAATTTTGGTAGTAGCCCTTCCTTGACGCACACATTATTGTAAATGACACCAAACTAAGCTTATACCTGTTTCTTAAGAAATTTTTCAATTTTTCTAAATAACACTCTCGTTATTTTGTCTACACTATAAAACACATCTCCTATAGTCCACATGTTTTCAACAATCAACATTCATCATCGGGACATGAATAACTTATTGGGTGAATTTTCTTGAATATTATAAATGCAAAGTGAAGATAGTGGGGGTGTTTTTTCTTCAAGTTTAAGATAAGCTCGTCGTTAATTCTGTGGGGTGAGTGGCCTATGATCAAACCACAATAAGAAATGGGAAAACAAGACTAAGATCTTTCAACCGTAACAAGCGGTCTTCGTCAGAGTCAAAAACCCAACTGACCAAGACAGATTGTTACGGTTGAAAGATCTTAGTCTTGTTTTCCCATTTCTTATTGTAGTTTGATCATTGATTGTTATTTCACGTATTTATGTGAAATCTTTATATATATATATATATATATATATATATATATATATATCCACTTAAAATTCGAAAAAACGATCCAAACTGGACACAAATCAGTTCACAAATGAAGAAAAGCAACACACAGAGAAAGAGACACACTTACAAACTCAAATTTTCGGATGATCTGTCTTCAGGAGAAAAGAGAGATGGGCGACCAAGCACGCCGGAAACACAACGGCAGGAAACTTGAGTTTGTAAGTGTGCCTCTTTCTCTGTGTGTTGCTTTTCTTCATTTGTGAACTGATATATATATATATATATATATATATATATATATATATATATCTATGTCTCAAAAATTTGTGTTAGTTCTCTATGTGAGTTGTAGAATGTTTTGGTAAATGTATTATAGTTCTTACTCTAATTTTAGCCCTGAAGATGATGTACAAATACATCGAAACGTCGGCCTAGGAAGGAGTTTATTTTCTTTTATTTGACCTAGCCCTCAATAACAAAACATAGAATATATATATATATAACTATAATTACACAAAACACGATACAGAAAAAAAATAAAAAGCACACCTACTAAATTCTCAACATTTCGAACTATTGAGGAGATCTCTCTCACTTTTTCCTCTCTTCTAGTCTACTTCTGATGACAAACAGTTCAAAATATTGAGAATTTAGTAAGTATGCTTTTTATTCTTTATTCTATGTCGTGTTTTGTGTAATTTAAAATTTTTATAGTCCATGTAGAACGTTTATTCAATTTATATTTTTGTAGTATATATAAATGACCAAACCAACAATATGAAAAGGGAAAAACGACTAAGATCTTTCAACCCGTAACAAGCGGTCTTCGTCAGAGTCAAAAAACTAACTCAGACAGAGTTGGTTTTTTTTTACTCTGACGAGAACCGCTTGTTACGGTTGAAAGATCTTGGTCTTATTTTTTTTTTTTTCATTTCTTATTTGGTTTGAACAAAATTTTATATTGAATATATATAAAACGTTAAATTACATAAAACAAACACAGAAAGAAGATAAAATGCACACTTACTAAATTCAATATTTGGAACTGTTGTCCGTCATAAGGAGAAGAGAGGGCGAAATTATATATATAT
This sequence comes from Hermatobates lingyangjiaoensis, assembly GCA_026182355.1. NCBI lineage: Eukaryota > Metazoa > Arthropoda > Insecta > Hemiptera > Hermatobatidae > Hermatobates > Hermatobates lingyangjiaoensis. The sequence continues at coordinate 42,317 of JAPFBL010000369.1, forward strand.
ATATATATATATATATGTATATATAAATGTAGCTACCATGGAACAGAAACAAAACTAAAGTTTATCAGGACTTGGTCAGTTTATAAGAAACTGACCATTCCCTGATAAACTTTAGTTAAATATATATATATATATATAAATTTTTTACCTATTTCTTTTCTTAAGCATTTCTTGGACGCATGCCTTAACGAAGGGCTGCTCCCTATATATATATATATATATATATATATATATAAAGATTTCACATAAACACGTGAAACAACAATCAATGATCAAACCACAATAAGAAATGGGAAAACAAGACTAAGATCTTTCAACCGTAACAAGCGGTCTTCGTCACCGTTACGTTGAGTTTTTGACTCTGACGAAGACCGCTTGTTACGGTTGAAAGATCTTAGTCTTGTTTTCCCATTTCTTATTGTGGTTTGATCATTGATATATATATATATAATTAAAGTTACAGCTAGAGAACACAAGAAAAAGGACTAACACTCACAAATCTCGATAATTTCGGCATCTTGCCGTCTTCAGGAGAGAAGAAGAAAACAAAAAGAAAATAAAAAAGAGAAGGAATGAAGGAACGGAGACGTAAATGCGTCCACTGGCCGATATAAACGGCCAGTTTATATATATATATATATATATATATATATATATGTAAATTTGGGGAGCAATCCTTCTTTTATACAAGTTTTGTTGAACGACCTTTGTACTGTGGCATGAATAAATTTCATTGTCCATTTTTCAAGTTTTCTCACCTTTGTTTTAAATCTTCCTGGTATTTAGTACCATATCATGCCACAGTACAAAGGTCGTTCAACAAAACATATATATTATATATATATATATATATATATATCAATGATTAAACCACAATAAGAATGGGAAAACAAGACTAAGATCTTTCAACCGTAACAAGCGGTCTTCGTCAGAGTCAAAAACCCAACTGATATATATATATATATATATATATATTATATATATATATATATATATATATATATATATATATAATATATATATATTTGTAAAAGTTGGGAGCAGTCCTTCTTCAATACATGGTGAATTAATTTTTAAGTTGAGTTCTGAGTTGAAGAAAAAATTTCGTAATTTGGAAAAATATAAGACAAAATTAAATCAAGTGGAAACAGACAGCCAGTTTTTAAAAGCATATAATATATATATATATATTATATATTATATATATATAATGATATTATATATATATTATATATATATTATATATAATATTTTATATATATAAAAGTATCGACCATAGAATAGAAACAAAACTATAGTTTATTAGACCTCAGTCCATTTATAAGAAACTGATCAAGTCCTGATAAACTTTAGTTATATGTATGTATATATATGTAAACTCTATTTCTCTTCTCCATAGTAGTTTACAACAGGGGTTTGGTATGGACTAAACTTTGATATAGAGTTGTGCACATGTTGAGCATATATATAATGTATGTATGTATACATATATATTCACTGATAAAACGAAATACGATCCAAACTGGACACAATACGAGTTCGAGATTAACAAAGAGCAACACACAAAGTAGGGAAACACACTTACAGACTCAAATTTTCGGGTAATCCGTCTTCAGGAGAAAAGAGAATGGGAGACCAAGCACGTTGTAGGCGTAAAGGCAAGTAACCCATACATATATATATATATGTGTGTGTGTAAATAATTTCTCAGGTCTAGATATAAACAATAACAGAACAAAGCGTATTCCAATGTCAACAGTATTTAAAGTTTTGAATTTAACAGTGAATAATTGTTTGTACTCACATTTCTTGATGCATCGGACCTCTTATAGACACAAAGTTGAATTACATGTTGAAGAAGTAATTAACGAAACGTTGCGACGATTATTCTTATTCCAGTAGAAACACTCTTCAAAAATTTAATAATTACGATACACTTTTTGATTCAAAAAGTCTTAGTATTAATGTTTTATTTTGCTTTTTCTTGAAACAAACGATAATTTTTTTTTAATGTATTAATTCATCGCACACGATATATATAAATATTAGGAATTAGTAGAAGAAAACAATTTTTTTTTATATAATATTCCTATACAAAAAAAAAACTATTCCGTAAAAAAATGTTAACATATATATTATACCCAGGATGATTCCCCTACAATGTTATCTAATGATTTTGGATGTTTGGAGAGTTCACCGTTAGGTAGCAGTTGAGTGCGCGCATGCGTGTTTGAAATGTAAAGCTGGAGAGGGGGCGGTGTGGAAGGGTGAGAACAACCCCCTTGTAGTGGTTAAAACCACGTGATTTTGAGTATAGGCGAGAGGGGGGGTGTGGCTATACATGTGTGAGTTTGTGTGTGTGTGTCTGTGTTTATGTTCTATCTATGAAAACCACCAGTAGATTATCCTAAAACAGCCAGTGTTGCCATAACATCAGAATAATAATAAATTTCACTAAAAAATAGCATATCGTATTATTACATGACATTAAATCAGAACTGTTTTATCTTATTGCTCATTTATCTTTCACAACTATATATATATATATATATATATATATATATATATATATATAAACTAGAATTTAAAAAAGAACACATAGAAAGGAAACCACTGAACTAGTTCAGTGGTTTCCTTTCTATGTGTTCTTTTTTAAATTCTAGTTTATTTAGTTCGAAGAATCGTTTCTCTAATTGTATATATATATATATATATATGGAATTAAAGTATGCAGCAGCTTCTGCATTGACGACCTTTTTGCTGATGGCCTCGATTTTTCTTACTATCATTCGGTGATGCTGAGGCAACTTCCAAGAATTGGAAGACTCCATTTGTCTTCAAGAAGATTTGCTTCCATTTGTCTTCAAGAAGATTTGCTGCCCACTTATACTAATATATATATATATATATATATATAATATATAAACAAACGAAATGTTTTATCTGTATATTGCTTAGAACTGATTCATTTCAACTTATCTTTACGTTTCATACATTAAATAAATGGAATCCACCCGTAAAAAAAGATTTTTGTCTGTCGGTTTGTCCGTTTGTCTAGGTTAGGTTGCAGTGGTAGTCCCACAAGTGAACACACGTAGGTCGAGCATTAGCCCTTTGTGATACCACACAATGAAGATTGATTCTACAGTGGGAGTCCTAAATTTTGCCTAACTCAAATGTATTTAGAGTAGGGGATCTTTAACGAGTACCTGACATCGTACAGGCTCGGGACCGACAGTTTAACGTCCTTCTCCGAGGGACGATGTGCTCAGATTTATTCACCTCCCGCGTGAATAAATCGAGGGCCAGGTGAGGATTGAACTCTGGTCCTATCAGTTCAAAGGCGAGCACGTAACCACCGAGCTAGCCTGGCCCCATCCGTTTGTCTAACTAACTACGTACATTTGTTTATGCCTAACTTAAAAGCTAAGCTTTGAATGAATTGAAAATTCAATGTATAAGCGAGAAGTTATGGACTTTTTAAGCTGTCTTTGGCTAACTTCAGAGATATGTTTATTTTGAAAACATACAGGTATAACAACAAGTAGGTATTGTTAGTTGATTTCAATTTCTTTTTCGTTTAAGCTCCCGAGCAAGATGTAATTTACAAGGTCTTTCTCGAAGTTCATGATTTGGCATCTATTCAGAATATCTCGGTTTATGGATGAAGAATTCTCATCCCCTATAAATGAGTAGGAAAAATCAATAAACAAGTTTTTGCACTATATCGAGCTGAGGAAAGAACTTACAAGTCAGTAAAGAGACTGATTAGTGATGAGGAAGAAGTTCATTATCCAACTGAATTTCTTGACTACTCCGTGACTGCCTGCTCATCAGGGCTGTGGAGCCTCTACTTTGTAACAGACGACTCCGACTCCGACTCCTCTATTTTGTAACATCCGACTCCAACTCCGACTTCTCTATTCTGTAACAGCCGACTCCGACTCCGACTCCTCTATTTTGTAACATCCGACTCCAACTCCGACTTCTCTATTCTGTAACAGCCGACTCCGACTCCGACTCCTCTATTTTGTAACAGCCGACTCCGACTCCTCTATTTTGTAACAGCCGACTCCAACTCCGTCTTCTCTATTCTGTAACAGCCGACTCCGACTCCGACTCCTCTATTTTGTAACAGCCGACTCCAACTCCTCTATTTCGTAACAGCCGACTCCAACTCCTAGCCTACTCCGACTCCGACTCCTCTATTTTGTAATAGCCGACTCCTACTCTGACTCCTCTATTTTGTAACAGACGACTCCGACTCCTCTATTTTGTAACAGACGACTCCAACTCTTCTATTTTGTAACAGCCGACTCCTCTATTTTGTAACAGACGACTCCGACTCCTCTATTTTGTAACAGACGACTCCTATCTGACTCCTCTATTTTGTAACAGCCGACTCCGACTCCGACTCCTCTATTTTGTAACAGCCGACTCCAACTCCTCTATTTTGTAACAGCCGACTCCAACTCCTAGCCTACTCCGACTCCGACTCCTCTATTTTGTAATAGCCGACTCCTACTCTGACTCCTCTATTTTGTAACAGACGACTCCGACTCCTCTATTTTGTAACAGACGAATCCAACTCTTCTATTTTGTAACAGCCGACTCCTCTATTTTGTAACAGACGACTCCGACTCCTCTATTTTGTAACAGCCGACTCCTACTCCGACTCCTCTATTTTGTAACAGACGACTCCGACTCCTCTATTTTGTAACAGCCGACTCCTACTCCGACTCCTCTATTTTTTAACAGCTAACTCCTACTCCGACTCCTCTATTTTGTAACAGACGGCTCCTATCCGACTCCTCTATTTTGTAACAGACGACTCCGACTCCGACTCCTCTATTTTGTAACAGACGACTCCGACTCCTCTATTTTGTAACAGACGACTCCAACTCTTCTATTTTGTAACAGCCGACTCCTCTATTTTGTAACAGACGACTCCGACTCCTCTATTTTGTAACAGCCACTCCTACTCCGACTCCTCTATTTTGTAACAGACGACTCCGACTCCTCTATTTTGTAACAGCCGACTCCGACTCCGACTCCTCTATTTTGTAACAGCCGACTCCAACTCCTCTATTTTGTAACAGCCGACTCCAACTCCTAGCCTACTCCGACTCCGACTCCTCTATTTTGTAATAGCCGACTCCTACTCTGACTCCTCTATTTTGTAACAGACGACTCCGACTCCTCTATTTTGTAACAGCCGACTCCTACTCCGACTCCTCTATTTTGTAACAGACGACTCCGACTCCTCTATTTTGTAACAGACGACTCCGACTCCGACTCCTCTATTTTGTAACAGACGGCTCCTACTCCGACTACTCTATTTTGTAACAGACGACTCTGACTCCTCTATTTTGTAACAGCCGACTCCTACTCCGACTCCTCTATTTTTTAACAGCCGACTCCTACTCCGACTACTCTATTTTGTAACAGACGGCTCCTATCCGACTCCTCTATTTTGTAACAGACGACTCCGACTCCTCTATTTTGTAACAGACGACTCCGACTCCTCTATTTTGTAACAGACGACTCCAACTCCGACTCTTTTATTTTGTAACAGCCGACTTCGACTCCGACTCCTCTATTTTGTAACAGACGACTCCGACTCTTTTATTTTGTAACAGCCGACTACTACTCCGACTCTCATTTAAGCATAATATAATCGTCTAAAAGGGAGATGTTTATTAGTCTTTCATTCCTGAAGTAGTACAAATAGTGATTGATCCACTTTTTTTGTATGTCACACAATTAACAGTTATACAATCATTAGTATAACTACAGCAGTAATAAAATTATAAAAAGTAAATTAAAAATTTGCTTGTACGAAATAATTTCCTACAAGAAAGCATGGCTTTTGCTCCAATAGCCAGTGGATCTCTTACATAGTTTATCTGACCTCCTTCTACATTTAATACTTAAGACAAATTTTCCCATTTAGAAATTAAAAATATTTTAGGTATATTAAAAGCACTACAAATTTTTTGTCTGAAATGTCAAAAATATGTAAGAAAAAATGTCGTTTTAAGATAATTTTTAATAAGATGTAGGTTAATTTCATTTATTATTATTAAAAGAATTTTTTTTAATTCTGAATAATGTTCTACATTTTTAGTCTTTTATCAAATCATAATACTGGAAATTTTATGGCATGCTAGAGTTTTTTAAAAACTCACTTTTCTTTCCCTTAGTCAAAAATCATAAAAATCCAATTTACTCTGAGCGAATGTCATTTTTTCTCACGCTGTAAATGTATATTGAGAAAAAATATGTTGGTAAATAGCGACTTTTGTATTCCCAAATCAAGTTCGAAGCCAACTTTTCTGTACAATTTTAAATTTAAAAGCTGGAAGCTTGAAATTTTCAAGTGTAATGGTATGAACTATTAGACAAGAATAGTGAAAAAATGGATATTAGTCGAAAACATAGAAGGTCTCTTACAGGATGAAAAAGTTCATTCCACAAACTTCAGTATTAACCAAAAATAATGTCATTCATAAACATAAAAAAATCAGCATCTGATATTAATCCTTGTAGAATGTTGCAACATGTAGATCGATTAGAACATTTTGTTAGACAAACTCATCATACCATGAAAAGAATCAGAAATTATATGTTTAATATGCTCTATTGTCGTTGAATTTTTACATATAAGAATTATATTCTTTTTATATCACATATAAGTCGTTAAATCATTTCAAAATTTTCATTATATCTATAAACATTATATTATTTCGGTCAATTCACTCAAAAAAATTCTAAGTCAACGTAAACAATGTAAAAAAATATCAAAAATTCGACAAGTATAGCAGGGATCCATTAGTCTGGGATAAACAAACAGTTTTTATAGCTTTATTGCACTTTGCCATGATTGAACTTTCATGATTTTTTTTCTAAATTACTAATTTTTTGTTCCGTTTTTGGTAAAATTTTCATGGTTTCTTAATGAGCCGTTTAACGTTAAAAAAACATTTTCTGAAAACAGAAATTGTACTTTAACGACCCTTTGGCGAATGTAATTTTAAAAACAAATATCTCATTTTATTCTCCATACAATGATCTATTTTTAGGTATTGTTTGATTTTGATCAGTCATACGGCATGGCTTGTATGGCTCTCTTAAGCTTTGAGATTTAATTGAAGTTCTAATTTTTACATGTTATTGAAAAAAAATATTTGCAGTTTTTTTAAATTTTGAATATTTTCCGTTTATTGCATTTGTAACCTCAAAGATAGTGCCAACATTTCAAAACTCTAAAGTTAGGAGTTTAGGAGAAAAAATGTTGTCTATAAACAGGTTTTTGGTAAAAAAAGGGACTTTCCCGTCATGCATAATTCTTCCCAAACAATAGGGATCATCTAGACTATGATAGGGCCCATTTTTGTGTAAAATATCAACTTGATCCATCAAAGATTCTGGACCGTAGCGTGGTAACAAGCAATGCTAACACACTCACCCACCCACCCACCCACCCAGACATCATCAAAAAAACTTCATAAAACGACTTCTAAGACCTCAAAACATGTAATTCCGTCAAAATCTCGAGATCGAATTTTTTCACGATCACTATACTTTACTTACAGTAAAGCAAAAATTATGTCTTTACCGACTATAAGAGAGAAAGAGAGAGAGAATTATAACCTTAATGTATTGTACAGTAAATAATAATGCAAGTAAATAAAATAAAAAGAATTTTAACTATCCTTTATTTTAATTTATAGATGAAAAGGCCTATTTTTTGACTTCTTTTTTTTTGATAATTTTATTATTCTCTTGTTCAATTGATTATGTTTTACTATTTTTCATTAATTTTTAGTCCGTATTGAATATATTTTAATGGCTATATTTTATATTTTATTTTATTTTATTTTGACTATATTTTTACTTGAGTTAGGACGTTAAGCCGTCGGCTCCAAGCCTGTACGATGTCAGGAACTCGTTAAAGATCATACTCTAAAAATACACTTGAGTTAGGACGTTAAGCCGTCGGCCCCAAGCCTATACGATTTCAGGAAGTCATTAAATATCATACACTAAAAATACACTTGAGTTAGGACGTTAAGCCGTCGGCCCCAAGCCTGTATGATGTCAGGAACTCATTAAAGATCATACTCTAAAAATACACTTGAGTTAGGACGTTAAGTCGTCGGTCACAAGCCTGTACGATGTCAGGAACTCGTTAAAGATCATACTCTATAAATACACTTGAGTTAGGACGTTAAGCCATCGGCCCCAAGCCTGTACGATGTCAGGAACTCATTAAAGATCATACTCTAAAAATACACTTGAGTTAGGACGTTAAGCCGTCGGCCCCAAGCCTGTACGATGTCAGGAACTCATCAAAGATCATACTCTAAAAATACACTTGAGTTAGGACGTTAAGTCGTCGGCCACAAGCCTGTACGATGTCAGGAACTCGTTAAAGATCATACTCTATAAATACACTTGAGTTAGGACGTTAAGCCATCGGCCCCAAGCCTGTACGATGTCAGGAACTCGTTAAAGATCATACTCTATAAATACACTTGAGTTAGGACGTTAAGCCATCGGCCCCAAGCCTGTACGATGTCAGGAACTCATTAAAGATCATACTCTAAAAATACACTTGAGTTAGGAAGTTAAGCCGTCGGCCCCAAGCCTGTACGATGTCAGGAACTCATTAAAGATCATACTCTAAAAATACACTTGAGTTGGGACGTTAAGCCATCGGCCCCAAGCCTGTACGATGTCAGGAACTCATTAAAGATCATACTCTATAAATACACTTGAGTTAGGACGTTAAGCCATCGGCCCCAAGCCTGTAAGATGGCCCCAAGCCTGTACGATGTCAGGAACTCATTAAAGATCATACTCTAAAAATACACTTGAGTTAGGACGTTAAGCCATCGGCCCCAAGCCTGTACGATGTCAGGAACTCATTAAAGATCATACTCTAAAAATACACTTGAGTTAGGACGTTAAGCCGTCGGCCCCAAGCCTGTACGATGTCAGGAACTCATTAAAGATCATACTCTAAAAATACACTTGAGTTAGGACGTTAAGCCATCGGCCCCAAGCCTGTACGATGTCAGGAACTCATTAAAGATCATACTCTAAAAATACACTTGAGTTAGGACGTTAAGCCGTCGGCCCCAAGCCTGTACGATGTCAGGAACTCATTAAAGATCATACTCTAAAAATACACTTGAGTTAGGACGTTAAGCCATCGGCCCCAAGCCTGTACGATGTCAGGAACTCGTTAAAGATCATACTCTAAAAATACACTTGAGTTATGACGTTAAGCCGTCGGCCCCAAGCCTGTACGATGTCAGGAACTCATTAAAGATCATACTCTAAAAATACACTTGAGTTAGGCCAAATTTCACCCGATTTATTCATGCGAGAGGTGAATAAATGTGTGCCCGTCATCCCTCGGAGAGGACGTTAAGATTATGAGAGCGCTACAAACCATAGTGTGACTGAATAAAATGAAACTAGACCTAAAAGTAGAACATTACGTGCAAAATAAGTTGATATAATCTTTTTTAAAATTACATTCACCAAAGAGGCATGACAGTACAATTTCTGTTTTCAGAAAACGTTTTTTGATGTTAAACGGCTCATTAAAATACCATGAAGAAAGTTTGACAAAAATGGAACTAAAAATTAGTAATCTATAAAAAAAAATTCAAAAACTTTCAATAACGGCAAAGAACAATAAAGCTATAAAAACTGATTGTTTATCATAGTCTAAGGGATAACCTGCTGCACTTGTCAAACTTAGTGATATCACTTTACTATAAGTAAAGTATAGTGATTGTGAAAAAATTTGACTCGCGATTTTGACGAAATTATATGTATTGAGGTCCTAGAAGTCGTTTTATGATGTTTTCTCGATGATGTCTGTGTGTGTGTGGGTGGGTGAGTGTGTTAGCATTGCTTTGTACCACGCTACGGTCCAGAATCTTTGATAAATCAAGTTGATATTTTACATAAAAATGGGCCCCATAGTGTAGATGATCCCTATTGTTTGGGAAGAATTATGCATGATGGAAAAGTCACTTTTTTTTTGCCAAAAACCAGTTTTTAGAAAACATTTTTTTCTCTGAAACTACTAATTATAGAGTTTTGACATTTTAACAGTGTCTTTAAGGTTACAAATGAAATAGACGAAAAATATATTCAGAATTTTAAAACAAGGGCATATATTTTTTTTTTCATTAAAATCTAAACTTTTGACTTATAATTCAATTTGAAAGCTTGTGAGAGCGATACAAGCCATACTGTTTGACGGATCAAAATGAAACTATGCCTAAAAATAGAACATTATATGGAGAATAAAGAACTAATACAATTGGCATTTGGTTCAGGGGCGAAGTGTAAGAGGACAGCGAGATAAAGGGGTGTGGGGCAGAGCAGAAGGAGAAAGAAAGAGAGCGACATAGTGTAGAGAGGGAGAAGTGTATGACAGGGATGAAGAGGGAGTGAGAAGAAGAGAGGAGATGGGAATCAAAGATGGTGGCTAGCTTACGAGTGTGTGTGTGTGTGTGGGTGGGTGAGTGTGTTAGTTAGCATTGCTTGTTACCACGCTACAGTCCAGAATCTTTGATGGATCAAGTTGATATTTTACACAAAAATGGGCCTCATAGTTTAGATCAGGGCTTCTTAAACTGTGGGTCGCGACCCCCAGGGGGGTCGCGAGACTACTGAAAGGGGGTCGCAAAGATCTGATGCTTTGATACTGATACTGATACTGATATAATTATATATATGTGAAATGAATGGGTACGTATTCTTTAATCCTTATTTTATTTACATTGTAAAATAGTGCGATATTACATCTACATCTACGGTTAATATATATTTCATTATATGGAGGAGGGGGTCGTTTAAAATTTCCTAAGCTTGAAGGGGGTCGCAATATAAAAAAGTTTAAGAAGCTCTGGTTTAGATGATTCCTATTGTTTGGGAAGAATTATGCATGACGGAAAAGTCACTTTTTTTTTGCCAAAAACATTAACATTGAAAGCTTAAAGAACGTAAGCTTAAATCAAGCTTTCAACTAGAAAATTATAACTATGATTTTTTAAAAAATCTATTGTATTTTATTAATTAAATAATTATCTTACATTTTTTATATATATTTCAAAAATTTGTTGATCATCTAACAGTAACGCGTTGAAATCAACCTAATTTATTCGAAATAAATAAATTTCAGACGCCATTTGCAGAATGTGTCAAATAATTCATAAAAGTAAATCTCCATGTAATGAGTAATTGAAAAGTAGAATAAAATACGGAGAAGAGACAAACCGGCTCATTGCAATTGCTTGGTATAATCATATAAAACAACTGGACTAAGAAATTTAATTATGCATGCTTAATTTCATTGTAATCAATTTAATTGAAGTATTGCAAAGAAATGACAATAAAAATTTACATGAATTATGATTTTTTTTTATATTGGTGGATCAAAAAGAAGTAAAATAACTTACATTTAACTTTAAATACAGGTATTGTGTATAAAATATATATACAATGTATGTCAAAGAACACATAAAGAAAATGATGAAAAATTATATCGTAGAATATGATCTGTAAACTATAAAATAAAAGGTATACCTTATCATGATGAAGAGGTAATCTTGTTGTGTTCTGTCTGGCAAAGCCGGAATCTGACTGACGTGTTCAGACATGCATCCAACTATAGGGTTCAAAGGTTCGCTTAGATTTATTCTACTGAGAAACAACCCCCCCACTATACTTTTACAATGGCGTCTTAATTCATTATGAGCAAATATATGTCTCATAGTATTTCAAGCAGAAATCGTATAAAACAATCTGCTGCTGTTTTATTCTAAAGTAAATGATATTTCTGAGATTTCCTTCCCGCACTAATTCAAGCTTAGTGCATTAAAGTAAAAAGGTTAATGCAAGAAAGAACTTTGAATATACTTTTTTACATTCAAAATTTATATAAACTGATAGCACCATTCTCTTAAAATAAATTTCATATTTTTACAGCCATAAGAAATGAAAAATAACGGTTATAATTGAATTTCAAGATATAAAACCTTTTTTTGTGTTGCTTTCAGGAATTATTTGACCTATAGATAATTTTTTTTAGAATACAATGCATTCAAATGTATTCATTGTATTCAATGTATAGAATGTAACTTTACAATAAGTTTAATTGCATTAAAATGTAGTAGTCAAGATCAAATTAACTGGAAAAATTCTAAGTATAAATACTTTATACTTTATTTATTTAATACTATTTAATTTACTTAATACTTTATAAATACTTTATTTATGTAGTCCCCTGATTGCATATTTTTTTCTGTCTGAGTGTATGCGGGTGGGAATGAATTTAAAATGTTTGTGACCACGCTATGTGTCAAGTAACACATAAAACTGATAATTTGGCAAACGGGCTTTGACTTTGATTTGATTATGTAAACTGGCTAATTACTAATATATTTTTTCTCAATATAGATTCATAGCAACCTTATAACAGAGTACAAGACGCAGGAAAAAAGATAACACTCACTCAGAGAAAATTGGTATCTATGATTTTTAACAAATGGGAAGCCAAATGATTATATTAACTACTAAAGAGTCATAAAATTCCCAGTATAATAATTCTATAAAAGACCAAAAATGTTCAACATAATTCAAAATTGAAATCTTTCGTTTGAAGATAAATAAATATTATTATCGTGCATCCTTAATTATAGATTATCCTAAAACAACATTTTTATTTCGCTGTTTTTCAGAAAGAATAAGAGTATTTTCCTGTTTTAAATTTGAAAATTTGACTTAAATATTCAATGTAGATGGAGGTCAAGTAAACGATGTAAGAAATTCACTGGCTATTTGAAGAAAGGCCATGTTTTCTTGTAGGAGATTATTTCGTATCAAGAAATTTTCACTTTGGCTTTTCGATAATCTTATTACTTCTGTAGTTATACTAATTAGATTATTTGCATCAGCTGTGTGATGTACAAAAATAAGCTTATATATTGACAAGTTGATCAATCACCATCTGTACTACTTCCAGGAATGAAAGACTAATAAACATCTCCCATGTAGACATTTATATTATACCTAAATGGAACATTATATATTATATTCCCAAGAAGTTTGATATTAAGTTTACTTATAGTAAAGTTGAGTGCAGGCCACTCCAGATTTTTTTTTACATTGTTTATATTGACTTAAGAAATTTTTAGAGTAAATCCACTAAAATAAAATTGATATTTATAATGGAAAAATTTAAATAACTCATTGACTTATATGAAATATAAGAGGAATAATATTTTTGCATGTAAAAATTCACTCTCAATAAACATAAATGTTTGTTAGTTTCGTTGGTATGATGGATTGGTCTTACAAAATGCTATAATCAATCTATATATTGTACTCTTGAACAAAACTCAATATCAGTTGCAAATTATTTTGGTTTGTGAATTATAGTATCATTGGGTAAAATCGATGTGTGAGGAACGGTATCTTTCCTAAAGAATTGACCAAGTATTCAGAATTTTTACTATTCTAGTCTAGTAGTTCATATCTACCATTTTTAAAAATCTCAAGCTTCCAGATATAAAAGTTTTAAATTATACTGAATAGCTGGCATCAACTTTGATTTGAGTATGTAAAATTGATTAATTGCTAATGTATTTTTTCTCAATATACATTCACAGCAACCATATAACAGAGTACAATTGGCAGGAAAAAAATAACACTCACTCAGAGTGAACTGGTATATAGGATTTTTGACAAATGGAAAGAAAAGTGGTTTTTATTAAATACTGGGAACTCATGAAACTCCCAGTATAGTAATTCTATAAAAGACCAAAAATATAAAACATCAATTAAATTTGAAAACACTTTTGAAGAAAAATAAATGTAATTATCCGACATCTTAAATTAAGAATTATCTTAAAACGACATTTTTTCTTAGATGTTTCTGACATTTGTCAGACAAAATAGCAATATTTTCAAATTTTAAATGGGAAAATTTGTCTTAAATATTCAATGTAAAAGGAGGTCAGATTATACTAATGATATTATATGCATCAGTGGTGAGATATACAAAAATAAGCATTTATATTGATAAGTAAATCAATCACCATCTGTACTACTTCCAGGAATGAAAGACTAATAAAACTCTCCCATGTAGACATTTATATTATACCTAAATGGAACATTATATATTATATTCCCAAGAAGTTTTATATTAAGTTTACTTATAGTAAAGTTGAATGTAGGCCACTACGGATTTTTTTCCATTGTTTATACATTGACTTAGAAAATGTTTGAGTAAATCCACTATAATAAAATTGATATTTATAATTGAAAATTTAAATAATTTATTGACTTATATGAGATATAAGAAGAATAATATTTTTACTTGTGAAAAATCACTGCCAATAAACATTAATTTCTGTTGCTTTCAATGTTATGATGAATTTGTCTCACAAAATGCTCTAATCAATCTATATATTGCACTCTTGAACAAAACTTAATTGGACATTATATATTATATTCCCAAGAAGTATGATATTATGTTTACTTATAGTAAAGTTGAGTGTTGGCCACTCCAGATTTTTATTTATTATAACTAGTCAAAATAATGTCAAAAATAAATAAGTTACTAGAGGTATTGAATTTGATATTACCAAAGAATATAACAAATAAATTCCTCTCTTACTTCATATGTACATACTATACTTCCTAAAGATCTACCTCTTGAATTTCATAATATTAAATACAGTTTCTCAGCCACTTTATTTTCATTTTCTAGTATAAATTATTTGTAATATATTATTTCGCTTATAATAGATTAATTATATAACTAAAATTAAAACAAATAATACTTCAACTTATTCAAAATGGTTCTCCTTAGAATTAATAGATAACATTAAGCAAAAAAAATGATGTATCATTTACATTTGAAACAAACTGGTGATAATAACTACTGCAGTACATTGTCATCTTTTAGAGTCGAATGTAAAATTTTATTTCAGGAATATTATAACAGATTTTTAGATGATGAAGAAAAACCAGTTTAGAATAATACTAAGAAATTCTAGAATTATGTAAACTCTAATAAATCAATTACGGCCATGCCTTGATAATACCGTCTTTTTCCAAAAATAAGACATCCCCCGAAAATAAGCTTTAGAGCAGGGGTGGGCAATTATTTTGACTTTCGGGTCACATTAACTTTAAAATTTGACAGGTGGGCCACATTGATTTAAAAATCTGACAGGTGGACCACATTAACTTTAAAATTTGACAGGTGGGGCCATATTGATTTAAAAATCTGACAGGTGGGCCACATTAATTTTAAAATTTGACAGGTGGACCACATTGATTTAAAAATCTGACAGGTGGGCCACATTAACTTTAAAATTTGACAGATGGGGCCATATTGATTTAAAAATCTGACAGGTAGGCCACATTAACTTTAAAATCTGACAGGTGGGGCCACATTGATTTAAAAATCTGACAGGTGGGCCACATTAATTGTAAAATTTGATAGGTGGGGCCACATTGATTTAAAAATTTGACAGATCGGCCACATTAACTTTAAAATTTGACGGGTGGGCCACATTGATTTAAAAATCTGATAGGAGGGCCATTTCAGTGCAAGATACAATATAAAAAACAGCATTAGTTAACAGTACGTATTAAACAAAAACAAAAAAAAAGTCATTGAAGTATAAACATTATTTATTATAATAAATAATAATAATAATAATAAATAATTTATAAAATTTATTATAACTAGTCAAAATAATGTCAATAATAAATAAGTTACTAGAGGTATTGAATTTGATATTATCAAAGAGTATAATAAATAATATATGACAAATTCCTCTCTTACTGCATATGAATATTGTTGATCTAACCACAATAAGAAAATGGGAAAACAAGACTAAGATCTTTCAACCGTAACAAGCGGTCTTCGTCAGAGTCAAAAACAAACCCAACGAATTGGTTTTTTTTTTATTTTTATCTTCAAATCTAGAATTCAATTCTTCTGAAATAATATAATAAATATCAATCTAATTCATTTATTTAAAAAATATTTGACTCAATAATTACTAGTTAATTCAGTAGAAATAATAATAAATATATTATTTCTTAACAACATTGTATTTATCTTTATTATAGGTCTGTTAGAAGATAAATATTTATTTTATAAATATTTAAAGGTTCTATAAATTCTATAAATATTTATAGGTCCACTAATGTGCTTTCCTTTCAAAATTATATCCTCAAATCTATGAAATCTGGATTGCAGGAAGCATTTGATAAGAGAGATCATGGTAAACTCTTTTCAAAAGTGCAGTCTCCTGGTATTTCAAGACTGGCTACAATGTTACCATATAAAGAGAATAAATGTTACAAACTAATATATTAATAACGTTAAAACATTTCATTCATTACTTGTACATTCTGTTGTAGTATAATATTTACTCATATTAGGCCATTTCAAAAAATTATATCTTCACACGAAAAAAAAATTTTAATATGAAAAACTAACACCAAGTTTCAAACACTTAGTATTCTCCTTCAGGTTTATATAAAAAAAAAAATACATAGCTGTAAGCTTTAAGAACATCAGAGTGAATTATTTAAAATTAAATACAATATATGAATGTTGAATTGCATTATTGAGGTTTTTAACAAGGGAAATAGTATGAAAAATGATTTAATTAATCCCGAACCTTAATAACGACATCATACTGAAACATAAACCATAAATATTACGGTTTATTGTTTATAGTAGATTTAAATATTAGATTAAAAATCTACGTTTCTTATAAATTGGTTCATGTTTCAGTATGTTGCCATGTTTTATTAAACCTAAGGATCAATCAGGTAATTTTTCATACTAATTCCCTTGTTAAAAACCTCATTAATGTAATTCAACATTCATATATTGTATTCAGTTTCAAATAATTCACTCTTATGTTCTAAAAGCTCACAGATATGTATTTTTTTCAGATGTTAACCTGAAGAAGAACACTAAGTGCTCGAAACGCGTTGTTAGTTTTCATATTAAAACTTTTTTTTTTTGCATGCATTTTTGAAATTCCATATTAATCAATTTTATTTAAGTATTGAAAAGAATTTATATTTTAGATTAAATTTATAAATTCTAACTTTTAAATTAATTATCTGTACGAAATAAAATGTTTTTTCGTTTGTATATATGTGTATATAAGTATCTATTACCTTAAACTGCTGAGAAGTAATTTAGACTAGACGGTCTGGCGGAGTAGAACAGACTGGTTCAAACCTGCAAGCAACCAACTATTACAAGAAAGTCTAAAAATTCATTTATGAGTTCCTTCTGTCTAACTACTTTATTTAGTTCATGGCATAGTTTCATTTTATTGTTTAATTGTGAAATTCTCAGCGTCTATGACACACATACACACACATATATATATATATATATAAATATATATCAATGATCAAACCACAATAAGAAAATGGGAAAACAAGACTAAGATTTTTCAACCGTAACAAGCGGTCTTCGTCAGAGTCAAAAACCCAACTGATTTGGGTTGAGTTGACCCCAACTGGGTCAGTTGGGTTTTTGACCCTGACGAAGACCGCTTGTTACAGTTGAAAGATCTTAGTCTTGTTTTCCCATTTCTTATTGTGGTTTGATCACACACATATATATATTGATAAAAGTATCGACCGTGGAATAAAAACAAAACTAAAGTTTATCAGGACTCGGTCAGTTCTTCAGGTCCAAATTAAACTCTCATTGCCAACGTTTCGTTTTTTATTTAAAACCTTCTTCATAGTCCTACAAAACAGAGGAAAAACATAAAAAATAATTCAAATATACCAAAAATCAAACATACATAAAAATCGCAATTAGTTACAAATAAGAAATTACAATAGAAATTTTGACAATTGGTTGATGAGAAAACTTACAGAATTATAAAATTTTGAAACAAAAAAACTAAGCATTACATTAAAAATTATTTTACAAAGAAAAATAATATGTAGATTTCAATAACTGTCTAGTTTGATTGTATGTTTTTATGTATGTTTGATTTTTGAATGATAGAAATTACTTCTTATATTCTTCTGTTTTGTATGCTTATGAAAAAATCTAGAATAAATCCATACTAAAAAAAAAAAATGTTTAGAAAAATGTTTTTCACGGAACCTCAGATAGCCCTTTAAGGAACCCCTGGGTTCCTATAGAAATATAGAATAAATCCATACCTAAAAAATAATGTTTAGAAAAATGTTTTTCACGGAACCTCAGATAGCCCGTTAAGGAACCCCAGGGTTCAGAGGAACCCACTTTAGGAACCTCTGATTTAGAGTGCTGAGGTGTGTAAAATGGTTGACTGGCTAGTCAAAAATATCCTCACTACCAAAAAAGAGACACCTAGAAGAGCTAGAATGACAAATTCTAAAGGAAGGCTGCGTTATATAAGGAAATGAATGGCCTAGCCTTAGGTAATTTAGGAAACAGTTCTAGGCTAGTGTCATAGAAGAAAAGAGGGTATTTTAGTTGTTACTCTAACTCAGTGGTTCTCAACGTGGTCCACATGGACCCCCAGGGGTCCACAGAGGATTACTGGGGGTCCATGAGAAAAGTAGTATTCTGAAGGTCCATGACACGTGGTTAGGGCTCTATGTTAAGTTTAAATGAATTCATCAGCAAACAAAAAATAAACCAAAGCGTAGTAAGCTTTGGCCGTACAATATTTACACATAATTAAAATATAAGGCCTAATATCCTCGTCAGTTTGTTAAAATGTTCCAATGTTTTAAAATTTTCTATTGCACTTCTCTTTATGGTACATTCAAAATTGATTCTGTTACAATTTATTTCAGGGTACTTTATAAAATGTTAATAAAGAAATATTTTGTTATTGTTTTAAAAACATTTTTGCATTTCGGCATGCGTTGTAGATGTAATGAAATTATTTCATAATTAACGATATTCATTTACCTAAAAACAAATATTTATTTATAAATTTGTATAATTATGTTTTTTAAGTATCCGGGGGAGTGGGGGTCCACAAGTAGTTTTTAGGGGGTCCACAAGTAGCTTTTAGGGGGTCCACAAGCAAACAAAGGTTGAGAACCCCTGACTCTAACTTATCTGGGAGCCCAGCACTATGAGTGGAAATTCAATAAAAAAAAAAAAAAAAAAAAAAAAAAATAAAATAAAATAAAAGACCAATATGTATGAAACTTCATTCCATTGAGCAAATAATTTGTAATTATAAATTAGTGATACACCTTCAGATTTCAGTAATGAAGTAGAATCATCCGTATATTTTGCATTCTATATCTAATCATCTATCTAGCAATCTACTACATTTTCGAACAATAACAATAAACAATTAGTATTTATGAATCAGTTAGTTTATTTAAATAAAAATAAATTACAATCAGTAAGTTTACCGTACAGTTTTAATAATAACTGACGGACTGACATAGTTTCTTTTATAATATTATAGATTTACATTTGAAACACGTTTTAAACATGCTGTTCAAAGATAGCAATTAAGTTTGAAATATTGATAAATGTGAATTAAGTCTTCTATGTTTAATTATAATAAATTAGATAATAAGATTAGCACGTTTAAAAAGCTCATCACTTGTGAAATCTGTTATAGTGATCTATTTAATTCTAATTGTGGACCTTTAATTGTTTTTAAATTCCTTATCAGCTATAAAACGATAGTAATTATAAATTAGTCAAGCAAATTTAATTCCAATTACTCCATGTTTTAATTGTGATTCCTTTTCCCAAGAAGAATTAGAAATATACATTTCACTTTAATAAATCATTAAAATGACTACTATATCTCTATTTTTTTTTTGAGCAATAACTCTGAATAAATACTAATTAAAAACTAGACATATTCATTCGATTTGAATAAATTAGTTAAAATGATCAGCTTGTTTAAAACCAATTTCATAAAACGATAAATAACATTAAATAATTAGTAATTATAATAACATTTATTTCATTTGAATAAATTATAAAAGTGACCAGTTTGTATTAATTACTATTTAATTACTTACTACTACTATTTCTTTAAGTAATAGTAGTTCTTTAGTAATTTAGTTCTAGTTCTTTAAGTAATTACTTAATTACTATTTCATTACACAAATAACTTAGAATATTCTATTTCTTTTTATCGAAATAAAAAGAATACTTACTGCTATACAGATCATTTTAGTTTATCATCATTCAAGGCAGTGATAAATAAAGCAAATAATATGTTTTATAACACGGCATATAGACTAATTTGTGAGTAAAAAAACTGTCATACTTTATTGAGAAAATAACATTTCATAATTTATAAAGATGAATAACCTGCATACGTTTATAATTAAAACTTAATTCGATTGTGCAAATAACTTGGAATAATTAGTCATTTTGAATAAATTAGTTAAAATGATCAGCAATTATAAATCATGATTCTCTTTCTACAAATGTAATTAGTCACGCTCATTATATCTTAATAAATTATTAATATGCCCAATGTGTATAAAACTCGATTTCATTGAGTACAGAACTTTGAATCATTCGTAATAATTAGGTAGGTTTAATCTGAATGAAATAGTTAAAATAGACGCCATGTTTAAAACTCAATTACTTCGAGAATATAACTTTGAAAAATTAATAATAAATGGTGAGGTATGTCTAATCTCAATGAATTAGTTAGAATGATCAGCATGTTTAAAACTTAATTTCATTGAAAATGTAACTATGAATAGTGATTAATTAGTTGCAATTTTAATCTGAATGAAGTAGGTAAAATTGACGCCATGTTTAAAAAGTGATTCCATTGTTCAAACAACTATTGATAATCAGTTTCTATTATCAATTATAATTATTTAACATGATTAGTATTTTTAAAACACAATTATGAATTGCCAATCACTATGAACAATCAATAGTTAACTATAATAACATTATTATACAAATTCGACATACCTTGAGAATAGTTCTGTAGACAAGTTGCAACCGACGCCAAACTTACACCACCTCCAATTTGGAAAGAACAAAGTCCAAGAGTGCAGGGTACATATACCAAACAAAGTATTGCCAACACATGATTTAATTTCCTATTCTTTAATATTAATTTTTTATTTTACATTTTAAAATAAAATGTAAATTATGTAAATGTAAATCACTAATGTAAATTAACAAATTGTTTTAATTTATTTCTTTAAACAATTAGAGGACTATTATTTTAACTAAGTTATGCCAATTAAACAAACATGACTTTTGAAATAAATAGTTTAAACACCGTCATCAGTACAACTAATTTACTCAAATCAAACGAATAAAAGTTTTATAGATTTGTTTTATAATTCTTTTCACTTATATCTTCAATAAATAGAATTTTAGCATTGTCATCATTTAACTTGTTTAGTTAAATGAAATGAATTTCAGAATAAATAGATAACTAAACAGTTTAATTATTGTAATTAACTCAAACAGACATTATTAATTAAGAGTTTCAAATACTATCAATTGATTTCTTCAGTAAATTGGAATTTTAAACATTGTTATCATATTATCAAATTCATTCAAATTTCACAAACATTTAACAAAATACATAAAGTTTAACACGTTTAACAAAATATTTAAAGTTATTTCCCGAAGAAATAGACGTTTAAACAATTAATAGATAGTAAAACTATTAAATCAAATCAAACGAACATTACCTATTCAGATTTTTAAATTGTTTAAACGTATTTCTTCAATAAATAGCAGTTTCAAACACTGTTATTACTTAACTAATTTAGTTAAATCTACATAGGTAATGTTGCTTTAATTTGAATAAAATTAATTACAGCAATGACACGGTTGGATACTATATTTTTGTTGAAATGACTTTGAATAATTACTTATCAAAAACCATAATGTATGTTTAATTTAACTAAATTAGTTAAAATAATAACAAGGTCAGTAACTAGTATTTTTAACAATCTGGAGTGGTCTACTCTCAACTTTATTATAATTAAATATAAAATCAAACTTCTTGACAAACAATTCCTTTTTTATATTTTTTTTTCATTGTTTACATTGACTTAGAAATTTTTTGAGCGAATCCACTGAGATAAAATTGATTTTATAAAGGAACAGTTTAAATTGTTTATTGACGTATATGAGATGTAAGAGGAATAATATTGTGCAGGAAAATGATAACACTCACTCAGAAAAAATTCGTATATATGTTATTTGACAAAGGGGAAGGAAAAAGATCTTATTAAATACTAAGAAGCCTTATAAAATTTCCAGTATAATAATTCTATAAATAACCAAAAATGTAAAAGATAATTCAAAATTGAAATCTTTCGTTTAGAGATTAATAAATGTAATTATCGTACATCTTTGTTATAAATCACCTTAAAACAACATTTTCTTCGCTGTTTATGATGTTTTTCAGAGAAAAAAAAAGTATTTGCCTGTTTTAAATTTGAAAATTTTACTTTAATATTCAATGTAGAAGGATGTCAAGTAAACGATGTAAGAAATCTACTGGCAATTTGAACAATAGCCATGTTCTCTTGTAGGATAATATTTCGTTTCAAGAAATGTTCACTTTGGTTTTTCAAAAATTTTATTACTGCTGTAGTTATACTAATGAAATTATTTGCAAATAATAAATTATTTGTGATGTACAAAAATAAGCTTATAAATTGATATGTCCTTCAATCACTATCTGTACTATCTAACGAATGAAATGCTAATAATTATATCCCATTTAGATATATATGTTATGGTTAAATGAGACGATATGTTTTATATACTCAAGAAATTTGGCATTAAGTTACTTATAGTAAAGTAGAGTGTAGGCCACTCCAGATTTTTTCAGTAACTATTGTTATTAATTTGATACATTCATTATTAATAATGTATTAATATACAATTATTTGATACATTACATTCATTAGAATACCATTTCTGTAGAAATTGTTGAAAATTGAACTTCCTTCCTACAATCGGTCCAATATCACATATATTAGATTGTATTCCAGTTGATATGATATCAAATATGGTATACTGGTATATTTTTATTTTATTTTTTAATTTTATTATTTGAGGATGACTATAGCACTAGGTCTTAAAAAAAACTATTGTACTTCCCCTCTTATGTACTAAAGTACCCCAGCAATTAGCTTCAACGCATAGAAGAAGCTCAGCACTTTTGCTGGTTCCAACGGTAAAAGTTTTTCCATGGTTTGTTGAGTGTCCCGAAGCACCTGTCTCTCTGCAGCAAAGTTGCCTTACAAGTTATCAGCAGGTGCAATGGTGTTTCTTCCTCTTTGCAGAATCTGCACAAACCATCATTGATAATGTCCATTCAGTCTGCCTATGCTTCGGGAGAAAGTACTTCCTTTCTCCTTCTTTGGGATGGTCTTCTTTGGGTCCTCAGGTGCACTTGTGGGAGGTTACCACTAGTTAACGCTTTTGAACCCTCTGCACTTCCGGATGATGGTTTTCAGACTTCCTTCTCCTTACAGGGGGAAAATCCCTGAAGCTCTTTTGTCCGCTCCGGCAGAGCACCGCATACCGGAGTAAGGCTATTTACTCAAGGGGGTCGCCTGGTGCCCTTGAGGCTCCGTTTATAATACAGTTCCCCTGTATCATCCATCCTTCGACACGGATCACATAACACCTTAGATTGGGGCTGGGATAAAAGTAGGGGATTTGGGGGTTAGGAAAGATGTGAAACAAAGGTGGTCAGGCCCAGCCCCTGATCACCTTCTCCTCCTCTTTCGTTTGTCCCTGCATATAGCAGGCTAACAGGGTACATCGAGAAGGCCGAAAGTCGGAGTTGAGTGCTAGAGGCTATTAGAGTCACATAATCACTCCATTACTACCCCAATATTGGTATAGAATGGAATAAGTAAGTTGTATAAACTCCGGCTGAATATATATGTCTAAAAAATGACATATAATTGTTCATTTCAAGTAGTTGTAATTAAGTCTCGTTCTAATAATTAATATAACTTATATTGGCTATAATAACAACACAATACATTGTTTTGTTTGATATTATAATTACGGTTACCTAATAATGTGATAGTATTAGTAAGGTTTAATTTGTATAAATGTTTACTAAATTTTTTTTAACCTTCTTAAAATGAATATCAATCACCTACATCATTTATTTACTGAGGAATATAATAATTTGATTAGATTTTAAACTCATAAAACAAATATAGCAGGTGATGCACTAAGCAGATTGATATAAAACATTCAGTTTTTATAACTTTATTGTTCTTTGCGATAACTGAATTTAAACAAATTTCTTGTTAAATTTTTTACTAAATTTTTATTCCCTTTAATGAGCAGTTTGGTGTCAAAAAAAAACCATTATCTTTAAACATAAATTGACCCTTTTAATAATAATTTTTAATAATTTTAATAATTTTTAATAATATAACCTTTTTGGTTAATGTAATTTTGAAAAAAATATATCTCAACTCATCCTCCAAATAATGTTCCATTTTTAGGTATAGTTTCATTTTGACCTGTCAAACTCTATGGCTTATATCATTCTCACAAGTTTTTAGACTTAATCATATGTCAAGATTTTTTGATATATTTTATTGAAAAAAAAATATTTGCAGTTGTTCAGTTATTGTTTTTGTGGCTTCGAAGATAATTTTAAAATTTCAAGGCTCTAGAGTTAGTAGTTTAGAAGTAAAAAAAATGTTGTCTAAAAACACATTTTAGTAAATAAAAGTGACATACTCATCATGCATAAATGCTACTAAACAATAGGGCTCATCTAAAATATGAGGCCTATTTTTGTGTAAAATATTAATTCCATCCATTAACTAATTCCATTTGCGGTTTTTCATTCTTATTTTATAGGAAAAATAAAGTAGGAAACACCAAAAATAAACAAATTTGTAAATCCATTAAATAAAAATAATGTTCTTTCAAATCATTAGTTGTGCAATCCGTAATTGTGTGGTATTTACTCATTCTGAGGTAAAATGGATAAACCAACAAGTCTCCACACAAATGAAGTTTTATTCAACGCGTTTCAAACACTTTGTGTTCATCATCAGGAAGACACTATAATACAAATTATATCTAATTAGTTACAAAAATTAGTAATTAGTGAAATAATAAAATTCAATTAAGAATTTTATTGTTCTTAATAAAGATGTGGTCTTAATATTATCCTGACCAAGGATGTGGTCAGTACCAACCACATCCTTGGGTATGTCTTGAATTCTCTTAATTGAATTTTATTATTTTACTCTAATTTTTGTAACTAATTAGATATAATTTGTATTATAGTGTCTTCCTGATTATGAACACAAAGTGTTCGAAACGCGTTGAATAAAACTTAATTTGTGTGGAGACTTTTGTTGGTTTATCCATTTTACCTCAGAATGACTAAATATATATATCAACCTTATCAAGAGTTCACGGTTAACAAATGGAATAAAAATCAACGTCCAAACCACAGCAAGAACTGTTCTCTTAAACACATTTCTTAATGTTGTTAGACGTTATTTTATTATTAGTAATAACACTAATACAATGTAAGTAAACAGGAAAAAAGTAGTGCCTTATTCTTGCATATAAATAATGAAAATCATTATAATTGGGACAGGAGCTAAATTTATTACCTATATAAAATCAGTGTTGTTAAGAAATATTATCGAATCCTCTCTGATTGAATTTAATAGATCACATGTTATATATAAACATTAGTAACGGTCTCTTCAAACATGACTCAGTGTTAACAAGGGCAATAGCTTCATCTAAGAGGGTTGACAGCTAGTGGATAGTTTTTTACTCTTTCTTAATGTACTCCTTTGTTTCCCCAAACATCTCTTTCAGGACATTTGTCCTTTCCTGCACTTTACACCCTTTTAAAATACCACTCTTCTCAAACTCATCACTATGATGTTTCTGCATCTAGTGTTTCACTTGGGTTTTTAACTCTGACGAAAAACGCTTGTTACGGTTGAAAGATCTTAGTCTTGTTTTACCATTTCTTATTGTGGTTTGATCACAATATATTTTTCTTTTTTATCGACGTTTGGTCTAGCTTCAAACAATACATCACCTTTAAGCCGACGTTTCGTCTATATTTGCAGACATCTTAAGAGCTACATCAATAAAGAATTTAAACTAATTTAATTTAATTAAATTTTGTAATGATGTCTACAAATATAGACAATACTATTTCAGTTGTACATTACAACATAAACCTATCTTACAACCGAATATAAAAATCGAGATGGTCAAAGTTATACGAATAAAAGAAATAAAATAATACATAAACATAGATTTCCTTGCAAAACCATTTACTTATTTTCGTTGATGTTTGATATTGAAGCAAGGTAAACAAAAAGCTTTCTTGCTTTGAAGACATTCAGTAGCTAATTGCTTGGCCTTTTTTAAAGCAATATTACGACAACGTAAATAATATTCTATTTTTTTGTCATGAAGTAAAGTTAAGGCTAGTATGCATAAAGCATATGGTGTTAGAATGCAAAAATCCCTTGGACTGTAAAAAGGTTAGGATTAAAGAAGGTTTGTTAAACTTAATTACAAAACATTCAAGACTTGAACATTGATAAGCCGAAAAACATATGTAATGTAAACATGTGTAATGAAAAAGAAAACGAAACAATGTTTTCTATTGTTATACAATATCATAAAAGGCGATAAAAAAAAATAAACATCTCTTCTTTCTTCTATCACTCTTTCAATCACTAAGGTTTTAGGAAAGAATGGTTGGGTTTAACAGTATTGATAAAAAGTGAATTCAACATAATACTCAACGGAAATAACCAGTTAAGCAATGAATATATAGGATAAGATTTTCTACGGAAGCTGAAACCTGTAGAAGTGAACTGGTCACTTACTTTAATAATTAGTTTTTCTTTGTTTCTACTATACACTGTTTCATCTTAAGTGATTAGAATACATTGTAATGATAAAATGTTTGCGTTGATTTTATACAATTACATAAATAAGAAAGCTTAATTGTTTCCTTTGATAAATGTTTATATTTAGAAATTCTTTAGTTTTCCTTATCTTTACCTGTAGGTGTGTTTCATCATATAACTTAAAGGGAAAGAAATTTATTTGTATTATCTTTTAATTTTATTTTTGGTAAATTCATATAAAATGTAGTTTTTATTGTTCAGTTTTCAATTTATTTATATTTTGAATGAAATAAATAAGCTTTTGGTTACTTTTGTAGATGGCAAGGGAATAGTTTAAAAGTTCGATTGTTTTTTTGTTGTTATAAAATTGAATGTAAAAGGCGATAAAAAATAAACAACTTTTATCCGTCTCTCAATCACTAAGTGCTTAAAATAATTAATATTAAATAAATATATAGTTAAAGAATAGTTTGGCTGTAATATTAAAAGGTTTGAATCAACTTTATAAATATAACAAAATTTATGGAGTGGCTATAGTAATATACGTAATTTTTCCATTCGTAGAACAGATCCTCGGTAGTATAGTGGTTAGTATCCCCGCCTGTCACGCGGGAGACCGGGGTTCGATTCCCCGCCGGGGAGGATTCTTTTGGAGCAAATTTCAATTTGATTAAAAAAACCATCTTTATAGTGCGTGATAAAAATTTGATTTTACTTGATAGTACACTGTAGTATGAATGCGTTAATCATAAATTCGTGTTTTTTGTTTGGTTTAAGTCCAAATAAAAACTTTTAATAATTAAACACAAATAAAAGACTTCTCTTTCTTAGGTCTTCAATACAAAGAAAGTATAAACAAAATTTATATACACAAAGTATCAAAACATGCAAAATAACAACATAATAAGGTTTACAAAATGTAAATATTAAGAGTTAAAAGTAAGAGAATAAATAAAAATAAACTTTTATAAGTATTATATATTAAAAATAACAGAAAATATCTATGACTCATTAGAAGTTTAAACTCCTGTTTATAAATGTATCCACATTAAACCGCTAATGTAAATATAGTGGACGGGATACCGTTTAATATAATCAAATCACCAAATTTGATTTTGATTTGTTTGGGAACACCAAAAGTGATAACTGATAACATAAGTGATAACAATAACTGATTGATAACGTTAACCTAAGTCAGTGTTTCTGAAAGTGGTCCATACCGCCCCCTTAGGGGCGTTAAAGAAGTTCAAGGGGGTGGTAGGAAATGCTGCCTTTTATGGGGGTTTTCGAATATACAGAAGGAAGCGTTGAACATACAAGAGAGGTTGAATATACAGTTATTCAAGTAATAAATAGCTTGAAAGAATTCTATTTACTACTTGTTCTGTGACTAGGAGGACTCACACTGCAGGCATTGTGTATGGCATGCGGGAAAACCTGCGACTGTTCTTGTTTTCCATCTTGTTGGATGTAATCACCGAGTAAGCTCCGTCAGTCAACAGGTAAGTTTTGTGGAGTGAAGAGGGTTATTTGCGGCTCGTAGAAAATTGTATTATTTCTGAAGAATGAATGAAAGATAGGGTTCTACATAGTCAAGCATATCTCTTGATATTACATGTTACCATTATGTACGAATGATAAACTGCCATAAAGCGCTATCCACACAACAGATTGACACTGAAAATTTCTAACGTTTTATAAACTTGTTTGTGTAAATTCAATTATTGTAAAAAAAAAAATGAATTTAAACAATGTTTGAGTTAATCTAACATTTTTTTGCACTTTAGAGCTTATTTATATATAATACATTTTGAAATTTAAAAAATATTGTATATTATACAATTAAATTCTTTAGGGGGCGGTGGCAAATCAAATAGTGTCTTAAGGGGGGTAATACTTACGGAGCGGTGGCAAATCAAATGGTGACTTAAGGGGGTAATACTTAGGGAGCGGTGGCAAATCAAATGGTGTCTTAAGGGGGGTAATACTTAGGGAGCGGTGGCAAATCAAATGGTGTCTTAAGGGGGGTAATACTTAGGGAGCGGTGGCAAATCAAATGGTGTCTTAAGGGGGTAATACTTAGGGAGCGGTGGCAAATCAAATGGTGTCTTAAGGGGGGTAATACTTAGGGAGCGGTGGCAGATCAAATGGTGGCTTAAGGGGGTAATACTTAGGGAGCGGTGGCAAATCAAATGGTGCCTTAAGGGGGATAATACTTACGGAGCGGTGGCAAATCAAATGGTGTCTTAAGGGGGTAATACTTAGGGAGCGGTGGCAGATCAAATGGTGGCTTAAGGGGGTAATATTTAGGGAGCGGTGGCAGATCAAATGGTGGCTTAAGGGGGTAATACTTAGGGAGCGGTGGCAGATCAAATGGTGGCTTAAGGGGGTAATACTTAGGGAGCGGTGGCAAATCAAATGGTGTCTTAAGGGGGTAACACTTAGGGAGCGGTGGCAAATCAAATGGTGTCTTAAGGGGGGTAATACTTAGGGAGCGGTGGCAAATCAAATGGTGTCTTAAGGGGGTAATACTTAGGGAGCGGTGGCAAATCAAATGGTGCCTTAAGGGGGGTAATACTTACGGAGCGGTGGCAAATCAAATGGTGTCTTAAGGGGGTAATACTTAGGGAGCGGTGGCAAATCAAATGGTGTCTTAAGGGGGGTAATACTTAGGGAGCGGTGGCAGATCAAATGGTGGCTTAAGGGGGTAATACTTAGGGAGCGGTGGCAAATCAAATGGTGCCTTAAGGGGGGTAATACTTAGGGAGCGGTGGCAAATCAAATGGTGCCTTAAGGGGGGTAATACTTAGGGAGCGGTGGCAAATCAAATGGTGTCTTAAGGGGGGTAATACTTAGGGAGCGGTGGCAAATCAAATGGTGTCTTAAGGGGGGTAATACTTAGGGAGCGGTGGCAAATCAAATGGTGTCTTAAGGGGGGTAATACTTAGGGAGCGGTGGCAGATCAAATGGTGGCTTAAGGGGGTAATACTTAGGGAGCGGTGGCAAATCAAATGGTGCCTTAAGGGGGGTAATACTTAGGGAGCGGTGGCAAATCAAATGGTGCCTTAAGGGGGGTAATACTTAGGGAGCGGTGGCAAATCAAATGGTGTCTTAAGGGGGGTAATACTTAGGGAGCGGTGGCAAATCAAATGGTGTCTTAAGGGGGGTAATACTTAGGGAGCGGTGGCAAATCAAATGGTGTCTTAAGGGGGGTAAGCGTTAGATGATGTCGAACACACATTTTTTTCTTGTCCCAAATGGAACAGCCAGAGGAGAGACTTGATACACAGAATAGGCATATTCTCCCCAGAAACGATCATTGAAAAAATGATCCGGAGTTCTGGGGCATGGAATATGGTAGATGGCCTAGTCAGAACGATATTGATTACGAAAAAGCGATACTTGGAAGAGCTAGAAGGATAATAAAGCAAGTATGCCTCACCTAAGGTAAGCTACGACCAAGCCTGAAGTAATGTGGAAAACAGTTCCAGGCTAGGTCCTAGGTGAAAAAGGGGGTGTTTTAGTTGGTAGTCTGGTTTATCTGGGAGCCCAGCACTTTGTGCGTAAATGCATTTCACCTCCTTACCCAAAAAAAAAAAAAAAAAAAAAGAAAATAATTTTAGGTTGACTATAGTATTGCGTCTTAAAAAAAAAAACTATTATACTTCTCCCCTTCTGTACTAAAGTACCCCGGCAGTTAGCTTCAACGCCTCCAAGAAGCTCAGCACTTTTGCTGGGTCCAGCGGTAAAAGTTTTTCTATCGTTTGTTGAGTGTCCCGAAGCACCTGCCTCTGTGCAGCAGAGTTGCTTTACAGTCAGTCAGCTGGTCCAATCTTTGCAGAATCTGCACAAACCATCATTGATAATGTCCATTCAGGCTTCCTACGTTTCATGAGAAAGTAACTGCCTTTTTCCTTCTTCGGGTCTTTTTAGGTGCACTTGTAGGAGGTTGGCTCCCACTAGTTAGCGCTCTTAGACCCTCTTCGATTCCGGAGGATGGTCTCCTGACTTCTTTCTTCTTAGTATCATACAGGAGAAAATCCCTGAAACTCTATCGGTGGTATTTTGTCCGCTCCAGTAGAGCACCGCATACCGGAGTAAGGCTATTTACTCAAGGGGGTCGCCTGGTGCCCTTGAGGCTCCGTTCATAATACAGTAACCCCTGTATCATCCATCCTTCGGCACGGATCGCATAACACCTTAGATTGGGGCTGAGATAAAAGAAGGGGATTTGGGGATTAGGAAGGATTGTGAAACGAAGGTGGTCAGGCCCAGCCCCTGATCACCTTCTCCTCCTCTTTCGTTTGTCCCTGCATATAGCAGGCTAACAGGGTACCCTCGTGAAGGTGGTCAGGCCCAGCCCCTGATCACCTTCTCCTCCTCTTTCGTTTGTCCCTGCATATAGCAGGTTAACAGGGTAGCCTCGTGAAGGCCGAAAGTCGGAGTTGAGTGTTAGAGGCTATTAGAGGCGCTTAATCACTCCATTACTACCCCATATTTTGATTACAAAAATCATTTAATTTCTTTTAATTGTTATCACAGTATAATAACATAAATTTACGATATATCATCTTACCTGGAATCAGTTTTTGGGATACATCTATCGCGGAAAAACTACTTTTCTACTGTGACATCCAACATTTCACATGTTGTAAACTAAAATGTTTAAAATTATCCTTACTTTTGTATTTAAAATAGATTTTGAATTAAATTATTCAATCAATAAAATATCTAAATGATTGAAGACTCTTCTTATTTAATAGTGCATTTTAGGTAATTTAATAAATTAAAAAATAACAATTTTGATTATTTATTTGATTCAATACGATGTAATAGCAAATAGTTTTTTAATACTTATATTCATATAATACTGCCTGAGTTTGCATTCAATTTAAAATGATTTGTATGTAGTTAGAAAAGGTTAAAAAATATACAGCTAAACTAAAAAAAAAAATTTAAGTATATAGAACAAAGATAGAACAGAATACATACTAATATCGATAATTTCCAGCAAGGAGTTTATTTTCAGAGAGAAGGGTAGAGAACGATAAAAGTATGTAGGTATGTCCCTGAGGAGGTATCTTTAAAGAAACATTGATGTAATTTATATCTCTTGAAACAATTAGGTTGAAGATGGTGTCAGTTTTACCAAAACAATTGGTAATAATAAATTATTTACTGAAACAAGTTATGCTGTTAATTAAATCGAATGAATAAAGAAAAAAAAAACCAAATTATAATAATAAGAAGGGTAATTGAATAATTCAATCTTACATATTGATAATTTGTTGTCCTCATATAACTAATTTATTAATCTACCGTGAAATTAATATTATTTTTACTCACTCGTATATTCTTTTAAAGGAGCAGTTTATTCTTCTTAGTCATATTGAAACAAAACTTAAGGTAAATACGTAAAAGGAGAAAAATATTTTTACAAGTCACCTTTACCAAAAAAAAACTTCGTTTTCATGGAGTACTCTTTTTTTATTTTTTTGAAGACAGCCCACAAGATGGCTTAAATTATAAAATATTATTTTTTTTGTAGTCGATGAAAATTAAAGAGTTTTTAATTTACAATTTCTAGTATAATAAAGATTACATATAGTTGCCTAGTATTAATTACCTAGAGGTAATGTAGACTATACAACTTTTTTGAACAAGTGAACGATGCCAAAGTTATCGGTTGGTCAGCAATGGATTTGGTGTTTTACTACGAAATAATTTCACAGTTGTTTTTCGAAAGGTACTACGCTGTTAATTAACAACTATTTACTTTTGACTAGATACAAAAGTCACATATATCAAAACAGTACAATAACAGATCCAATAAAATTTTAAACGTACTAAACAGTTTAAAAATATTTATTACTTTATCATCAATATATTTACATAATTGAGAAAATAGGTTTTTAATATAAACAATGTTGCCAACAATCGAACTAAGCTTCGTTATCACTGGGAGGTTCTGTTGATTGTCTGTTATCTTCAATGTCATCCCCGACTGTTTAAAACTATGGGTTGATGTCATCGTTCGTGCTGTATTCTTCCTTGACATGGATTATTATATTTCAGTGAAGTTTGTTATATCAGACTGAGGAAAACAAGTGTTAAAAGACAATACATATGAATAGTTAAGTCAATTACGGAAGAATAATGTTAAGAATTCAATTATCGAAAGATTTTAGATTATTTTCACTTGTTATAAATGTTATAAAGAATTTATGAAATAATATGACTTCAATTCAAGAAGAAGGAAAAGATATCTTAATCGAACGAGAAGAAGAAAAACCTATTCCTTTATTATGGAAAGTTTTAAGCGCTTGTTTCTACGCTGTAAGTTCCTTCTTAATAACAGTAGTTAATAAAAGTGTATTAACAAGTTATCAGTTTCCATCATTTCAAGTAGTTGCTTTTGGACAAATGTTTACAACAATAATTGTTCTATTTGTTGCTAAACGAATAGGTATTGTTAATTTTCCTTCTATTCATAGAAATACTTTTAGTGAATTATCTCCGTTGCCATTTATTTATCTTGGAAATATGGTTTTTGGTTTAGGCGGTACAAAAGAATTAAGCCTTCCAATGTTTACTATGCTAAGAAGGTTTTCAATATTGATGACAATGATCGCTGAATTTTATATTTTATCAGTAAAACCTAAAATGGCTGTGAAAATCTCCGTTGGTTTAATGATCTTAGGAGCAATTGTAGCTGCAGTAAACGACATTGGATTCAACGCGCAAGGCTACCTTTTCGTCATTGCTTCAGATATATTAACAGCATCAAATGGTGTTTTTACAAAGAAAATTCTAACACATCAAAAAGAAATGGGTAAATACGGAATCATGTTTTACTGTGCTCTTTTTATGATTCCTTTTTCAATTTTTTTCATCTTTGAAACAGGAGACATTCAACAAGTAAGAGAATTCAAATTATGGCACAATCCATTTTTTTTGTTACAATTTTTATTATCTTGTTGCATGGGTTTTGTTCTTAATTATAGTGTTTTGTTATGTACTCAGTTTAATTCTGCCTTAACAACAACGATAATCGGATGTTTAAAGAATATACTAGTCACATATCTAGGTATGTTTATTGGTGGAGACTATATCTTCTCCGTATATAATTTCATTGGAATAAATATGTCTGTAGTAGGAAGTATATTGTATACATATGTAACCTTCAAGCCTGCCCCGGTCTACCGGCAGGCAACAGCTATATAAATTCACTTCATTATACTTTATCTGAAATGTATACCAGTAATTATGATATTATTCAAATAAATTATAAAAATCTATCTTATATTAACTTATATTTTCTTTTATATATCAAATTGTTACATTTTTCACAAACATGTTACCAGGAAAAGACCTTGTTAAAATGAAATTATCCGTTTTTTATATAATTGCTAGCAAATACTGTTCATTATCTAAAGTAGATAACACTTCAATTATAAATGATTGCAAATTTAGTGGGGGTTAATAAACTTTAAGAGGTTCTTCATTTTAATGTATATATAAACAATGAAATTGATCCAAGGACAAAAACGTTTAAAGTACAAGAGAACTATTATTTTTTAAATAATATATATGTATATATATTGATAAAAGTATCGACCGTGGAATAAAAGTGTCATGTGTTCATTCAAACTACAGTTGTTATTGAAATCCACAGACTATTTTTCTTTGTAAAATAATTTGTAATGTAATACTTAGTTTTTCTGTTTCAAAATTTATACTTCTGTCTATGAAAAAGGTTTTAAATAAAAACCGAAACATTGGCAATGAGAGTTTAATTTGAACCTGAAGAACTGACCTAGTCCCGATAAACTTTAGTTTTATATATATATATATATATATATATATATATATATATACTTATTAATATAAACTGTTGCACATAGACAGAAACATAACAAAGACTCACTTTTCAATATTTCAACCGTAATGGCGGTCGAAATATTGAATTGTCTTTGTTATGTTTATGTCTATGTGTCACAATTTATTTTAAGTTTAATCTGTCCTGCCGGACCGTTTTTCGTTTATTTGTAGACATCTTCAGGGCTACAAATATAGACGAATCGTCGACTTAAAGGTGTTGTATTATTGAAACAAGACCAAACCTCAATAAAAAAGAAAAATAGTGTTAAATATATGTGGTCGAGATAAGGAAAACAGTAAAAAATATATATAAAAAAAGAAGTACTTTAAATTCATTGTAAAATGCACAAAACTTTTTTCTTTTAATAGATATTAATTGATAATTCAAGTCCAAAAATAAAGGACTATTATTTTTATAATTTCATAATTACTGATTGTATACTGTTCCAACCCATTTATAACTGTTACATATTTTGTAGATCTCATGCTACCATTATCTTATGTATATTGTTACATATATTTATATATTATATAAAACTTTACAAAGATGACTGTAAAATAGAATAAAAAATTTATCAGGGATTTATTAATATAATTGTGAATTATTTTGTAAAAATTGATTTCTTTGTTCAAATCAGTTTAGTCTATAAGTTAATAGTTGTGTAACTATTAAAATTGTAATATTTACAGAACTGGTTTTTGTGTTGTAACAGAACTATTAAAAAGCTGTAATAAACATATTCATTTGTTTTGTATAATATTTACTTTTGTAACATTTTATGTGCTATAACTATTTATTTTGATATATGTATGTGTAATTTGTTTATACTCTTTGTATTGAAGGCCGTTAAAAGTTTTTTTTTTGTAAAATGAAACTTAAACATCGGCTTTGAATTTATAAAAGTGACAGATTCCTGATAAATAAGTTTATTCTAAACATACATATGACTGTACGCTCACAGAATCTTCATCGGACTATTATATGCACAAATGAAAATCAGTTTTTATTTTTTATTTAGTACATGTAATATTTTTTTTTTTCAACTAATGTTGTGGAATCTGCTGTAGAAGTGATTTTAATTTTTGTAGAATAAAAAATCTAATGAAATGGTCTCAACATATAAAAATTTAATCGTATAAACAACGCGTTTCGAATTTCTATACGAACAAGTTTAAATTTTTATATGTGGAGACCAATTCATTAGCTTTTTACCCTACAATGAGTAAAATACCACATAATAACTGATTGCAATACGTTAGAATTTACAATTTTTTTTTTAATACAATTTATTTTATCTGAGTAATATAAATGAATGCTAGCTTAAAATTCTTATAATATGATTGAAAAAGTTAACTTGCGTTGACTGATAAAACATTTTAAGTATTTTTAGTTTTCGTCAAGGGGGAATTTACATGTGTTTAATTCTAATCATTCTTTATTTGAAAGAAAATTGAGGTTCCACCAGATAATTTTCAATATTCTAACGTAGTGTAATTAGTTATTATGTGGTATTTACTCATTGTAGGGTAAAAAGTTAATAAAATAGTATCCACATAAGTGGAGCAATCTGTTATTATGTGGTGTTTACTCATTATAAGGTAAAAAGCTAATAACATAGTCTCCACATATAAAAATTTGATCGTATAAACACTACCTGTTCGAAACGCGTTGTTTATACGAATAAATTTTTATATGTGGAGACTATTTTATTAGGTTTTTGCCCTAAAATTCTGGATATGTTTAGTTTTCCTCGGAATTTTTAGAATAAATGGAGTTTATCATTACTTATTTTACAAAGAATTGCCAATAATTAATTAGTATACTATAACACAAATGATTTTACAAGAAATTACCAATATTGGTATATTTCATATTATAATATACCCAAATTGAAATGTTGCTTATAAGGAATTAAAATTACTAAACCTTTTCAAAAACAATATTCATATATGGTATAAAATCATAATTGCAGTTTTGTACGGGGATGAATGGAAAACAGAAATAAAATTTTCAAACCCCTGTTAAAAAAATAATTTGGAAAAATTTAATATAAATTCATTTTTAATTTGTAAATATTACATTTGAAAATTCGTTTTGAAAAACAGTATTGCACACATGATGCGTAGAAACAATTATGATTTTAAAAACGCATTTTGGTATAAATTTTTTTTTGGCATTTTCTGTTTTTACCCCTTCAGAATGTGTACTCCTCTCGCTTGCTGTCCCACTGACCACAATTTCCACCACCCCCCCTCCCCCTCTCCTCTAGAACAGTACAAAAAGGTAAAAAAAAAGCAAACAGTTTTGTCATTTATCATGAATTGATTTGCATGACTTAACACATTTGATAGGTCACTTAACTCCATAACCATGAGTTGCCACAGAATTTACTGTTTTCATCCTAATTCAGCACAAATATAGTAGCACCACTGGTATTAAAAATAATTCAGTGAAAGTCATAACAATGAAATACCATTTATTTTAAACTTTTGAAATAACTGAGTACTTTTAAGATTGTTAGTCTAGTTCAGGGGTCGGCAACCTGCTGCTCCGGAGCTGCATTCGGCTCTTTCATCCTTACACTGCGGCTCCGGAGCTGCATTCGGCTCTTTCATCCTAACACTGGGGCTTCGGAGCCGCATGCGGCTCTTTCATCCTAACACTGCGGCTTCGGAGCCGCATGCGGCTCTTTCATCCTTACACTGCGGCTCCGGAGCTGCATTCGGCTCTTTCATCCTAACACTGCAAATTCGGAGACGCATGCGGCTCTTTCATCCTTACACTGCGGCTCCGAGTGGCTTGAGAAAAAAAACTACTTTAAAAAAGTATTTACGTAGTTATTTTTTTAGTATTTTCGTTCTAAATTAGTTGATCTTTATGCGATCTTAAAATATTAAAAAAAAAAGTATATTTTATTGTTTTTTTTGTAGCTCAAAATAAACATCATACTCGCAAAATCCGGTATTCCCGCTTGAACGTCATCTCAACTTTCAAGCCCAGATATGGAGAAATCTAAGCAAAGAAAAATATGAGAAAAATAGATCGTTATATGACGCTTGGGCAGATTCATTTGCTTTAACCTCTAACAAGAGTTGCCTACGTTTACTACATGGATTATTTAAGTTCAGGCTTTTAATTTATTTGAAAAAGACATTCTTATTATTTGTCAAGAACTCAAAATATTGAAAATATGTTCATTAGAAATTAACTTTAATTTTCTCTATAGCACTTTGTGGATTTCATAAACAACACTTTATAGCCCATCTTTAAAACAGTAGTCAAAGCACTAATAAGTGAATGTTTATTTCTTTACATTCTAAGAAATGCGTTTTTTCCTCATTTTAGATGTCAAAAAGTATTTGCGGCTCTCAGTGGGGTTTTTTTTTTTTTTTGAAACCGGGTTCAAATGGCTCTTTTGGTGTTCAAGGTTCCCGACCCCCTGGTCTAGTTAAAGTGATGATAAACTCTTATGAAAACAATTTTGTGATTTACCATCATTCAAACATTCCTATTTATTTCTCTATAATAATTAAAACAGCAATGTAATCAAAAATTGTATTTTTTAATTTACCGAAATTTGTTACATGGAAACATTTGACTTATTGTATATTATAGAATACCAAAAATGTATATATTGGAATAATGCATGTTATAAAATACCGAAAGTGACATACTACTTGTAAATACCATCATATTGAAATACATAAAATACCTAATAATGGAATATTGTCTAGATGAATTCCCAGATTGACATATTTATAAGAAACCACCAATATTATTAAATCAGTGGTTCTCAAACTGGGGTCCGCGGTCCCCTAGGGGACCGCGAAGAGTCCATTCAGTACTTGAAATTGTCGACTAGCCCATTTGGGATTGTTACAGTCATAATGACATCGTTGTTGCTGGGAAAGGATATCAAAGCGATGCATCTCAAATTACACCTTTTTCCGTTTGAAGTTTCTGGATAGGTGCAAAACATATTTTCTGTGAATTGTCAATTGGTGATTTTTGGATCCAAATGGTACAGTCCTATCCAAAAGTTGCAAAGCTGGCTCTAAAGGTGCTGATTCCATTCGCAACCACCTATGAATGTGAGACAGCATTTTCTCCATTACTTGCCATCAAAACAAAATCCCGAAACAGGTTAGAAGCCACAAATGATATGAGAGTTGCACTTGCCAAAACTAAGCCAAATATAGAAGAACTGGTTGAGGCAAAGCAAATGCATCCATCACATTGAATGAAGTTATAATATATTTCAATGTTGCTATTTTCTGATTGAATAATTGATTAAATAAGATTTTTTTTTTGTTTTAATAGAAATCGGTTGCAATTTTTTGAAAAAATATTTGTGTGTTTGAATAAACGTTTGTTTCCCCAAAATGTTTTGTTCCAGTAATCTATATGTTAACTGGTTGTTATAAAAGGGTCCGTGAGCCATCTAAAATATCATAAAGAGACCGCCATGCAAAAAATCTCAAAATAGTTTGAGAACCACTGTATTAAATTGTACATACTCGTACAAACTGCTGTAACCGACCAGCTGAAGGCCATTCCAGAATCCGAGTTCCAGCAATGCTACAATGATTGGAAGGACCGTCTCCAGCGCTGTGTGGCTTCCGAAGGGAACTATTTTGAAGGTGACAATATCACATTGTAATTATATTTGAATAGAAAATTTAAAAAAAATCAGTCTCACTACTTTATTTACACACCTCGTAGATAAATCTCAGAAATGACAACACTTATAAGCACTGTCACAAATTGGTATATTTTAAATACCAAAATATTCCTAAGGAGAGACTAATATTTGAATATTATTTGCAATAAGTTCTAAAAATTGACATATTAAACACAAACCCTTACAATATTGGTATATTTCATAATATAAAATATATCCAAGGTGAAAAATTTCTAATATGATATTAAATTGAATATTTTCTACAATATTCTACTTTAATTAAAATTATTTTTGAATGAATTACTAATATTGGTTTATTTTATACCATAATAAAAAGATCTCACATAAACACATGAAATAACGAATCAATGATCAAACCACAATAAGAAATGGGAAAACAAGACTAAGATCTTTCAACCGTAAAAAGCGGTCTTCGTCAGAGTCAAAAAACCCAACTGGATTTTGGGTTTTTGACTCTGACAAAGACCGCTTGTTACTGTTGAAAGATCTTAGTCTTATTTTCCCATTTCATATTGTGGATTGATCATTGATATTTATATATATATATAACAGTTCAAAAATGAAGATGCAGATGTTTTCCGCATTTAGTGTTTCAGTTGGGTTTTTGACTATAACGAAAGACGTCATCGAAATACTCAAGTGAGTAGTTGTGCTAAGAAATCACTATATATGTAAATATATATAAAAAGATTTCACATAAATATGTCAAATAACAATCAATGATCAAACTACAATAAGAAAATGGGAAAGCAAGACTAAGATCTTTCAACCGTAACAAGCGGTCTTCGTCAGAGTCAAAAACCCAACTGGATTTTTGGTTGGGTTTTTGACTCTAACGAAGACCGCTTGTTACGGTTGATAGATGTTAGTCTTGTTTTCCCATTTCTTATTGTGGTTTGATCATTTATACCATAATATCTACACAAATAGAAGTGTTGCAAACAAGCTATTATCAATATTGGTATATCTAATACTGAACTATGACCAAACTGAAATATTCCTTATAGGTAACAACTACTCATATTGGTATATTGCAACAATATAAACTACCCAAATTGAATAATTTTCAATATAAAATTAAAAGAATATATATTATATATATATAACCAATTAAATGAAACGATTCCACTAACTAAATAAACTACATTGACTATTTTGTTTAGTTATTCCGTTTTTCCACTTTTTCCTTTATTCCGCGGAACCTACTTTGGGAACCTCT
This sequence comes from Hermatobates lingyangjiaoensis, assembly GCA_026182355.1. Taxonomy (NCBI): domain Eukaryota; kingdom Metazoa; phylum Arthropoda; class Insecta; order Hemiptera; family Hermatobatidae; genus Hermatobates; species Hermatobates lingyangjiaoensis. Next base: position 83,063 of record JAPFBL010000369.1, read on the forward strand.
ACATTAGATAAACCGAAATAATGGTTAAAATAATTTCTATTTTAAAATGATGCAGGTATTTGAAGGTGCCTGGCTGTGAGCTAGCCGAACACACCTTAAAATCTATAACCTTGCGTCTACGTTGAATTTTCAACCATTCACATCTTAGCTTTTAAGTTAGATGTATATATAAATACTGTTAAAATTTCAGTTTTCTATGACTTATTGTGGTTGAGTTTACTTGTGACAAAATTTTGCAGATAAACCGTCAGACAGAAATTTTTCTAAGGGTGGATTTGGTTTCCCTAATGTATAAAATTTAAATATAACTTGAAATGAGTAAGTTGTAAGCAATATACAGAAAAAAAAACCTTTCTTCTATTTATATAGATAAACTTATAAAGGTTTTTTTTTTTTAAAATATAATTAATAGAAAGAACATTATAAAAGCAGTATGGACAGAATGGCAAAACTGAATGGAATAGAGAAACCACTCAACTTCGTAAAATAATGGAATCAATTGGAACAATAATGAAGACTGGGACAGGAAATCGAGAAACGAATGTGATATTAAACCGCCTACGTATTCACACGCGAGCTACACACAGTTACCTGTTATCCAAAGAACAAAGACCCTCATGCCCAAAATGTAACGTTGTGTGACAGGGGCTCATTTAATTGAAGAATGCCCACATATTAGAGGAAGAAAGGATGTCTGTGAGCATACCATCAAAATTTATAATAGCACTAGCCCCTGATAATAAATACTTCAGTGAAGCTACAGTCAGTGTTTCCCAAACTTTTTCGAGCGACCGCCCCCTTGGGTCTGTAAACCTATACTCAACACTCCTCAATAATAATCAGAATCTTAGACTAAATAACGAAATGAGTAACACTTTAATAATTAAATTAATATAATGACTAATCGAATATTTATTTATAATCCAATATATGTATTGTTTCATAGCATATTCATGCAAAAGAATTAATACACAATAAAAGAAACTTAGATGAGAATATACTTTTAACATAAAAATAAATTTTTAAAACAAATAATTATAAGAAATCTTTTCCTAGAAGTTCACATGTGGTGTTTTCACTTAAATTTAGAAATTATATTGCATGAACATTTTCAATTTATGGAAATAGAATCCTCAACTCCTTTTTGCATTAGCGCCCCCCGATATCAAAGCACCGCCCCCAGGGGGGCGGTACCGCCCACTTTGGGAAACACTGAGCAACAGCATGCCTAAAAGAAATAAAGCTATATAAATAAATATGAGGAATCAGAGAATTAAACAAAACCAGACAGCGCTAATGCCCTAGTAGACGATGAATTATTAATTGTAAATAATATATATATGAATTAAATAACCTAGTCGTGATGTATATAAGAATTAATAGTAATATTATCTATCATTGTTCGCAACATCTGGAGAGCTTGACCTGTTTCGGTGTCCTTCTGGTGTTCATCTTCAAGAGGAGCCCAATCTCAAAACTATAGGAGCCCAATCTCCAAACTATAGAAGCCCAATCTCCAAACTGTAGGAGCCCAATCTCCAAACTGTAGGAGTCCAAACTCCAAACTATAGGATCCCAATCTCCAAACTATAGGAGCCCAATCTCCAAACTATAGGAGCCCAATCTCCAAACTATAGGAGCCCAATCTCCAAACTATAGGAGCCCAATCTCCAAACTATAGGAGCCCAATCTCCAAACTATAGGAGCCCAATCTCCAAACTATAGGAGCCCAATCTCCAAACTTTAGGAGCCCAATCTTCAAACTATAGGAGCCCAATCTCCAAACTATAGGAGCCCAATCTCCAAACTATAGGAGCCCAATCTCCAAACTTTAGGATCCAATCTCTAAACTATAGGAGCCCAATCTCCAAACTATAGGAGCCCAATCTCCAAACTATAGCCCAACAAACAAATCCCTCTGTGGGGTGACGTTGTAAAAAAATTTTTTTTTTTTAATTATTGTTAAGTTAGTAGTGGGGTTACTAACTGGTGGCGCTAAGCCCCAGTCAGTTTCCTTCTCTCACCATAGTGTGACTCGAAGATACTGATTTTAAATGAAATTTTGAAGTCAAAATCGAGAGTATCATTCGTCACACTAATTCTGGATTTATTTGAGGTACTAAAACATTTGTGTACCTCAATTTTGAATGTTTAAATTTCAGGGCTAAACTTTCTATATTAAAATCAATGATGCGGCCCAAATCATTCGTTATATCATAGGTACGCTATGAAGAAAAACAGTTTGAGAAACACTGAATAAAACTAACGGTGCCATCTTAAACATTTGTGTACCTCAATTTTGAAATGTTTAAATTTCAGGGCTAAACTTTCTATATTAAAATCAATGATACGGCCCAAATCATTCGTTATATCATAGGTACACCATTAAGAAAAACAGTTTGAGAAACGCTGAATAAAACTGACGGTGCCATCTTACAACGTTTTAGCATCTCAGTCAGTCTTTAAGCCCTTGAACGTATTTTGGACCTAAAAAAAAAAAGTAAAACAGTGTTTTATTTTCGAAAAAAGACGTTATGAGAAAAACAATTTTTTTTTCTATAACTTGCACCACATAACCCTCCACCATTTTTAAATTTCCAAAATTTCTATTTCTTCTTACTTCACTTAAATGATAGTTATAAACTAAAAAGAAAAAAAAAAAGGAAAACCAACTTGGTAAAAAAGGTTTATTTTTCACCCAAATTCCAAAAAAAAAAACCATCCATAATTTAAAAAAAAAATTACAACATTATTCCTAATCAACAATGGATTTCAAAAAAAAAAAAACATTTTAAAAATTGTACATACACATTACAAATTGTACAAACCAAATATTTTTTTTTTATTATTTTCAAAATTTTTATTAGGCAGTTAAAAACTACAATGATTTTTGATAATTAACACTAAAGAAAAAAAAACTACTTTATAATACAAAAAAAAAATTCTTTTTTTTTTGCTTTTTTACTGAAATAGAGATTAAAAATTTATTATATATTTACAATTTTACTAATGAAATAAATAATATTACAACTAGTATTGTAGTGAACACACATTAATGATGGCTGAATTTGTAAAGGAAAGTTGAAAAAGAAATATTTTATCAGTCAATAATAAACAAAAAAAAAAACCTAGAAGTACCAACTTTGCTTTTGTTTTATTTATCCAAAAGTCAGTCTTTAAAGTTTAATTAATTTTAATTTTTTTCTCATTCTTTCCGTTTTTTTTAAATCTTAAAATTTTTTCAATTTGTTTACAATAATTTTTAAAAGCATTTAAAACAACTAGATAAAAATTAGGCCTAAGATAAAAAATATCTTTTTTTTCTTTGTCAGGGTTGTAAAACTAGTCATATTTATATATATATATTTTTTTTTTGAAATAATTATTTTATTGACAAACAAAAGTACGATTAAATAGATTGGAGTTAAGTTAAACACCCATTTGTGGTTTAGTTTTTTATGTATTGGTACCATACAAATAAATACTCTATTCAGAGGATGATATCTGTAAAATCATAACATTTCTTATTATCAATTACACTTATTTTAGCATATAGGTCTTGTAATAATAAAAATTAACATTAGGAGTCTAGGAGAAAATTTTTTTTGGCAAAAAAAAAATAACTTTCTCATCATGCATAATTCTTCCCAAAAAATAGGGATCATCTACACTATGGGGCACATTTTTATGTAAAATATCTAAGATTCTGGACCGAAGGGTGGTAGCAAACTTTGGATACATACTTATCCACCCAACCCACATAGAAATCATCGCAAAAAACATCATAAAATGACTTTTAGGACCTCAAAACATATAATTCAGTCAAAATCGACTTATAGTAAAGTAAAAAAATAAATGAATAAAGCTTTCGACCTACAGTTGCTCATCATCAGGGTTACAATTTATTCTGAAAAAAAAAATATTTTTTAGTTCCCGGTTTACTGGTTTTTCTAGTTTTTTTTTTTAAAAAAAAACAACTCTTTGATGACAACCAACTGTTTGTTAAAAGCTTGCAACCTTGATTAGTTTATTAAAAAAAAGGGAAAGTGGTGATATATTAAAAATATCAGTCAGTATATATATATATATAATGGCAGAGCGAACAATCCTACTCCCGATGACAACGTCAGTCGAAATATATCAGTACTTTGTGTCCATTTTCATTACTTTTATTGAAATAAATCGGGCATTACGACATCCAAATACTCCCATACTCTATACAGACATTTCAATAATGAGTTATTTATAAAACAACTAATTATTTATTTAATTACTAAAATAAGAATGTTGTCTTAGTAAATCGTTACTTTATATATATACATATATAAAAAGATTTCACATAAACACGTGAAATAACAATCAATGATCAAACCACAATATGAAATGGGAAAACAAGATCTTAGTCTTGTTTTCCCATTTCTTATTGTGGTTTGATCATATATATATATAAATATATATATAATATATATATATATATTCCCTCCGTCAATTCACTTCTTCTCCTGAGGACGACCGCCATTACGGTCGAAATATTGAAAAGTGAGTCTTGTTGTGTTTCTGTTTATGTGTCACTACTTATTTTAATTGGTGTATATATATATATATATAATATATATATATATATAATATATATATATATGTAAAAGTTGGAAGCAGTCCTCCAATTAAACATATATTGTTAAATAACGCCCATATATATTGTTAAACGCCCAACATAATTGTTAAATTTGGCTTGTATCTGTTTCTTACACAATTTCTCCAGTTTCCGGAATTCCGGAAGAGGAGCATGAAGAGACGAGGAAGGAATTCCAGAAACTGGAGAAATTGTGTAAGAAACAGATACAAGCCAAATATGTGGCGTTATTCAACTATGTATATATATTATATACTAAATATAAGAAACGGTCCACAAGGACTATAAAACTTTAAATTACACAAAGCAAGACACAGAAAAGAAAGAATAAAAAGAACACTTACAGAATTCAATATTTCGAACTGTTGTTCGTCATCAGGAGTAGACTAGAAGAGAGGACGAAGTGAGAGAGATCTCCCCACGTTGAAGGACGGAGCGCGAGACCGTCCTGACTCGCGCGATAAGTCTATTCCTGATGACGGAACAACAGTTCGAAATATTGAGAGTTTTTTTTTAATTGAGATAAAGTGAAAGGCCTCAATCATTTATTTCTTTTCTTTGTCTTTTTCTTGTGCTTGACACTTTATTGTGATTTTTCTGCATATATACTCGTATATAGTTCAATGTAGAAAAAAAAACATAGATAAATTAAAAGCACACACTTACAGTCTCTAATTTTCGGTTTGAACCGTCTTCATGGAGAGATAGGAGAGGGAAACCAAGCGCACTGGTATTCAGAGTACAATCGAATTCAACAGTTCGAAATATTGAATTCTGTAAGTGTTCTTTTTATTGTCTTTTCTGTGTCATGCTTTGTGTAGCTTAAAGTGTTAGTCTTTGTGGACCGTTTCTTATATTTAGTATTTATATATATATTCACACAGGAAAGAGAAAAACATAAAAAACACACAAAAAACTCACAACGATATTTCGACGTTCGTCGTCATCGGGCAGAAGTAGTGCCTTTGAGAAGCTGAAGCTAACTCTCTCTCTCTCTCTCTCTCTCTCTCTCTCTCTCTCCTCTCTCTCTCTCTCTCTCTCTATATATATATATATATATATATATATATATATATATATATATATATAATATATATATATTAGTATATTTTGGGAGCAGACCTTCATTTAGACAAGTTCTATTAAAGAGTATGCCGATCTACATTTTCGTTCATAAAATTTTCAATTTTTAATTTAAAATTTTCATCTTCATAAAAAACGAACGAAAATGAAGATCGGCATTCTCTTTAATATATATATATATATATATATATATATATATGAATGATCAAACCACAATAAGAAATGGGAAAACAAGACTAAATCTTGATCATATCAATGTGATTTGATCACTGATTGTATTTGCACGTGTTTATGTAAAATTTATATATATATATAAAGCTTTCACATAAACACGTGAAATAACAATCAATGATCAACATTTAATTTATTTAATAATAATTAAGAAATGGGAAAACAAGACTAAGATCTTTCAACCGTAACAAGCGGTCTTCGTCAGAGTCAAAAACCCAACTGACCCAACGACGAAGTAGTTGGGGGTTTTTGACTCTGACGAAGACCGCTTGTTACGGTTGAAAGATCTTAGTCTTGTTTTCCCATTTCTTATTGTTGTTTGATCATATATATATATATTATCATGATTTGTCTTCTTGACCCAATATTTACATGATATAATTTTTTCGAGGCCTAAGGTCTAATGAATTGAAACTAGTCCTTTTGCCGACGTTTCAAGATATATTTATGTCATCTCCAGGGCTAGAACATGTTTGTTTTACAATTATAATTGTAAAACAAACATGTTGTAGCCCTGAAGATGACATAAATATATCTTGAAACGTCAGCAAAAGGACTAGTTTCAAATCATTAGATTTTTATGCATTGATATTTGCATACCAATGATTTTTATACCTTGATATTCATACCACTGCAGGACCGAACGCGGAGAGAGAGAACGTTATCTTGTTAATATTCATTCTTAATTCTTCGGAGCGAAAATTAAATAATGGATTAACTATAATAACATTTAAATAACTAATTATTAATCATGATATTGAAACACTGAATTCGTCAATAAAACATTTAAAGAGTTGATTAAGTTAATGACCCCCTCATCCATAATCATAATTAAATAATCAATTTATTATTTAATATTTGATACAAATTACCAATATATTCAAAATAATTAAATTTGTTACTAAATTTTAATAATAAATCCGTCGTTACGATTAATATAATGAATCTTTTACGGTAAATAAATATTTATTCATCATTACTAACTTTAAATAATAAATCAGTCGTCAGGATATTTAAATAATAAAGCCGTCATTACGACATCCAAATATTCTCATACTCCATTGTGATATTTAAATAATGAATCAGTCATGATATTCAAATAATAAATCCGTCATTACGACATCTAAATATTATAATACTCCATCGCGATATATAAATAATGAATCAGTCATGATATTCAAATAATAAAGCCGTCATTACGACATCCAAATATTCTCATACTCCATCGCGATATATAAATAATGAATCAGTCATGATATTCAAATAATAAAGCCGTCATTATGACATCCAAATATTCTGATAGTCCATCGGGATATTTAAATAATGAATCAGCTGTCATGACATTTAAATAATAAAGTCATTACGATATCCAAATATTATAATACTCCATCGCGATATATAAATAATGAATCAGTCATGATATTCAAATAATAAAGCCGTCATTATGACATCCAAATATTATAATACTCCATCGCGATATATAAATAATGAATCAGTCATGATATTCAAATAATAAAGCCGTCATTATGACATCCAAATATTCTGATAGTCCATCGCGATATTTAAATAATGAATCAGCTGTCATGACATTTAAATAATAAAGTCATTACGATATCCAAATATTCTCATACTCCATCGCGATAATTAAGTAATGAATCAGTGGTCATGATATTCAAATAATAAATCCGTCATTACGACATCTAAATATTATAATACTCCATCGCGATATATAAATAATGAATCAGTCATGATATTCAAATAATAAAGCCGTCATTATGACATCCAAATATTCTGATAGTCCATCGCGATATTTAAATAATGAATCAGCTGTCATGACATTTAAATAATAAAGTCATTACGATATCCAAATATTCTCATACTCCATCGCGATAATTAAGTAATGAATCAGTCGTCATGATATTCAAATAATAAAGCCGTCATTATGACATCCAAATATTCTGATAGTCCATCGGGATATTTAAACAATGAATCAGCTGTCATGACATTTAAATAATAAAGTCATACGATATCCAAATACGTATTCTGATAGTCCATAGCGATATTTAAATAATGAATCAGCTGTCATGACATTTAAATAATAAAGTCATTACGATATCCAAATATTCACATACTCCATCGCGATATTTAAATAACCAATTCGTTATTAAAAAAACTAATTATTTAATTACAATAATTTTATACATGAAGAATTAATAACAATAACTCATTAATGACAATATGGGGAAGGAGGAGGGGGTGCGCCCACAAATTGAAGAGTTAATTCTTAAAGAAATATTTAGGATTATCGCATCAATTATTTTTTCATAATTTAAATTTGACAAATAATTATAATTTATCACAGATTAATTTGAAAATATTATATATATATGATGTGATCTCACAACCCTGACATAAAAGAACAATTATTTTTTTAAAATTTATTTTTTTTTTTATAAGACTAGAAAAAACAAACAGAAAAACAATTCTAAAAAAAAAAAGGAAAAAGAAAGAAAATGTGACAAAACAAAGACAACACAGTATCACAGTTGTTTAAAACTATTTGCTGTTTTTTTTTTTTCTTTCTGTTGAGTGTTGGTTTTTATTGCACTGGTGTTTTGGCGAGGGCTTTCAGGTTACATTACCGGCTCATGGAGATCGGAGTGGATAAGGATGTTCATGAGTAAGTTGGCATTATTTCAACTGAGTTTAGAATGGATCAGGGACGGTTCTTCTCTTCGAACGACGACCTGAAAACAAAAAACGGCATTGCGTTAGACACTATACGGCTTTTAATTCACTTATAATATCAAGTAGTGGATTGATTAGACTAGCTCTTAGTGGTGCCAAGCTTGTGCTCTTCATGTTTTTCATACTTTATTGTTTTTCCAACAAATTTCTTTCTTTTTCACCTCTCTCTCACCTACCTATCTATCCCATCCCTCTCCTCTCTTATCTCGGTCTCACTTTTCCCTTTCACCCCTCTGTATCACTACCCACCCCTCCCATCTGTTCACAAATCTATCTCTCACTTTTCCCCTTCACTCCTCTGTATCACTACCACCCCCTCCCATCTGTTCACAAATCTATCTCTCACTTTCCCCCTTCACCCCTCTGTATCACTACCACCCCCTCCCATCTGTTCACAAATCTATCTCTCACTTTTCCCCTTCACTCCTCTGTATCACTACCACCCCCTCCCATCTGTTCACAAATCTATCTCTCACTTTCCCCTTCACCCCTCTGTATCACTCTCACCCTCTCCCATCTGTTCACAAATCTATCTCTCACTTTTCCCCTTCACCCCTCTGTATCACTCCCACCCTCTCCCATCTGTTCACAAATCTATCTCTCACTTTCCCCCTTCACCCCTCTGTATCACTCCCACCCTCTCCCATCTGTTCACAAATCTATCTCTCACTTTCCCCTTCACCCCTCTGTATCACTCTCACCCTCTCCCATCTGTTCACAAATCTATCTCACTTTCCCCTTCACCCCTCTGTATCACTCCCACCCTCTCCCATCTGTTCACAAATCTATCTCTCACTTTCCCCTTCACCCCTCTCTATCAATCCCACCCTCTCCCATCTGTTCACAAATCTATCTCTCACTTTCCCCTTCACCCCTCTGTATCAATCCCACCCTCTCCCATCTGTTCACAAATCTATCTCTCACTTTCCCCTTCACCCCTCTGTATCAATCCCACCCTCTCCCATCTGTTCACAAATCTATCTCTCACTTTTCCCCTTCACCCCTCTGTATCAATCCCACCCTCTCCCATCTGTTCACAAATCTATCTCTCACTTTCCCCTTCACCCCTCTGTATCAATCCCACCCTCTCCCATCTGTTCACAAATCTATCTCTCACTTTTCCCCTTCACCCCTCTGTATCAATCCCACCCTCTCCCATCTGTTCACAAATCTATCTCTCACTTTCCCCTTCACCCCTCTGTATCAATCCCACCCTCTCCCATCTGTTCACAAATCTATCTCTCACTTTCCCCCTTCACCCCTCTGTATCACTCCCACCCTCTCCCATCTGTTCACAAATCTATCTCTCACTTCCTTTCATCTCTCTCCCCTCCCTTCAGCTCTCTCTCTCTCTCTACTCCATCCCTCTCCCTATATCCCCTCCTTTTTCATCTCTCTCTCTCTCTCCCTCCCTTCCTTTTCACTACCTCTCATTCCCCCTCCATACCAACTACATCTGGACTAGACCCTGTATATTATATTAAGAGATTTATACCTGTTGCTGATGTTGAGATATTTGAGTTGAAGGTCCAGCAGTGTAGGAAGATGAAGTGGAGAACGCAGTCGAACCAGTGCTGCCAGATCGACTACACAGACAGAATTATTATCACTCTCAATCATTTGACATAGCAAAAAAATAAGAAGTATGCTTAGAATAAAAACAAATTAAGAGTCCAGGATCTAAAGCTGTATAACATCAAAGAAACTCCAGATCTAATAACAGTTATGGAAGTGTACATTCTAAAATATTTTGGAAATCCACGTGTCATCTCTAAAGTTCTGTAAAATACCGGTTGAAGGCAGACAGCAGACGTCTGCTAGTTTGTAATACAGTAATCCCTCTTACTTCGTAACTTCAACCATTGAGGGTTTTCAGAAATAAATGAATGTTTTTTTATCGCAGAAATTTGGCCATTTTTCGAGATTTCACAATCATTTCTATGTTTCTTCATTTTTATTTAAAAATAATAATAACTTATGTTAAAAGTTGTATCTTATGTTTAATATAAATGTTCAACACAAAAGAAATCTGTAGAAGAGCTTTATGTATTAATAGAAAATACATAATAGTGCACAGCAAGGGGGTAATAATGGAGTGATTAAGCGCTTCTAATAGCGCTCAACTCCGACTTTCGGCCTGCACGAGGCTACCCTGTTAACCTGCTATATACAGGGACAAACGAAAGAGGAGGAGAAGGTGATCAGGGGCTGGGCCTGACCACCTTCGTTTCACAATCCTTCCAACTTCCCAAATCCGCTCCTCTTATACCAGACTCAATCTAAGGCGTTATGCGATCCGGGCCGAAGGATGGATGATACAGGGGTTACTGTATTACGAACAGAGCTACAAGGCTATCAGGCGACCCTCTAAGTCAGGGGTTCTCAACCTTTGTTTGCTTGTGGACCCCCTAAAAGCTACTTGTGGACCCCCTAAAAGCTACTTGTGGACCCCCTAAAAACTACTTGTGGACCCCCACTCCCTCCGGATACTTAAAAAACATAATTATACAAATTTATAAATAAATATTTGTTTTTAGGTAAATGAATATCGTTAATTATGAAATAATTTCATTATATCTACAACGTATGCCCAAATACAAAAATGTTTTTAAAACAATAACAAAATATTTCTTTCTAAACATTTTATAAAGTACCCTGAAATAAATTGTAACAGAATCAATTTTGAATGTACCATAAAGAGAAGTGCAATAGAAAATTTTAAAACATTGGAACATTTTAACGAACTGACATGGATATTATATTTTCATTATGTTTGAATATTGTACGGCCAAAGCTTACTACGCTTTGATTTATTTTTGGTTTGCTGATAAATTTATATAAACTTAACATGGAGCCCTAACCACGTGTCATGGACCTTCAGAATACTACTTTCCTCATGGACCCCCAGTAATCCTCTGTGGACCACTTTGAGAACCACTGCTCTAAGTAAATAGTCTTACTCCGGTATGCAGTTCTCTGCCGGAGCCGGACAAAATACCACTGATAGAGCTTCAGGGATTTTCACCCCTATTGAGAACTCCTGTTCCAGTGTTATAGATAGGCAGGCAAGCAAGTCTGCTAGTTTGTAAAATGTAAAATATTACATTGTCTGCATGTTTGATTTGTAAAATTGTATTATAAACATGGCCAATCTAAAGTTGTAAATAAATATATCAGAAGCAGGGGAATGATGTTGTAACAAATGGCGAAAGGGGTGCAAAGGCTAGACAAGGCTGAGACCCCCCCCCCCCCCTCACTAGAAGGACCAGAATCTTAAAACTACCTCCAAGGACTGTCAGCAACTTTTAATTGATAACAAAATAGATTAATTCAATTGATATTTAATTTATAATTCAGAGATTAAAACATATAATGGCCTTCCTCACTGTGTAAACTTACTGTGGTCATAATTCACCCCCTGAAAAGCCAAGAGGGTGAGTTTCACCCTCCTTGAGAACCCCTGGTTAAAGGCGTGTCATAACAATTATAAATAAATATAATTGTTCATTTATCATTTATCACTATAATTGTTCATTTATCACTATAAGTAAAGTATAGTGATCGTGAAAAAATCGATCTCGAGATTTTGACGGAATTACATGTTTTGAGGTCCCAGAAGTCGTTTTATGAAGTTTTTTCGATGATGTCTGTGTGTGTATGTGGGTGGGTGGGTGAGTGTGTTAGCATTGCTTGAGAAAGACGACTTATATTTGTTGAGAAATATCCAGTTTTTTTTTTACAATTCTAGTCTAATAGTTCATATTTATTATTTTCAAAAATTAGAAGCCACCAACTATAAAAGATTTAAATTATATTGAATAGCTGGCTTTGACTTCGATTTGGGTATGTAAACTGGCTAATTACTAATATATTTTTTCTCAATATACATTCATAGCAAACTTATAACAGAGTACAGAAGGCAGGAAATGTGAGTGATAACACTCACTCAGAAAAAATTCGTATATATGATATTTGACAAAGGGGAAGGAAAATGATCTTATTAAATACTAAGAAGCCATAAAATTCCCAGTATAATAATTCTATAAAAGACCAAAAATTTAAAAGATAATTCAAAATTGAAATCTTTCGTTTAAAGATTAATAAATGTAATTATCGTACATCTTTAATTATACATCATCTTAAAACAACATTTTTTCTTCGATGTTTATGATGTTTTTCAGAGAAAATTAGGGTGTTTCCTGTTTTAAATTTGAAAATTTTACTTTAATATTCAATGTAGAAGGATGTGAACAAAAAGCCATGTTCTCATGTAGGAGAATATTTCGTATTAAGAAATGTTCACTTTGGTTTTTCAAAAATGTTATTACTGCTCTAGTTATACTAATGAAATTATTTGCATCAGCTGTGTGATGTACAAAAATAAGCTTATATATTGATATGTCCTTCAATCACTATCTGTACTACCTCAGGAATGAAAGACTAATAATCATATCCCATTTAGATGTTTACATTTTGCTTAAATGAGACGTTATATATTATATACTCAAGAAATTTCATATTAAGTTACTTATAGTAAAGTTGAGTGTAGGCCACTCCAGATTTTTTTTTATATAGCCACAAACGAGATTAGTAACATTTCAAATACATAAAGCAGAATTGTACTAATATTTTATCTTAAATCAGAATTTTACACGATTATCTGAATTTTGACCTCTCTCCATTATCCCCACCCCCTGTTCTTACCAAGGTAGTATATACACTTTGACAACTTTACATTGATTATGTTTATAATAGAATTTTACAAAAAAAAATGCTAATTACAATTATTGATGGATATATAAAACATATTAATTCAATCAAATTATTTAATTTATAATTCAGAGATTAAAAATATACAGTCATACCTCGCTTAACGCGACCCCGTTATGCGCGGTTTCACTATAACGCGAAATTGGGAATTCCCCGTCTTTCGACTTTGTTCTATGGAGGCTTCCCTCGTTTGTGTTGATTTGTTCCGTGATGCAGTGCCGGATCTAGGTTTTATCTTCAGGGGGAATACAAAATGCACTTTCAAAAATTTATTCTGGTTTGGTCATATTGCAGAGTATAGACAATAATGATGACCGTGTCTTGACCGTGTGTCAAACAATTAAAAACAGTGTTGGGTGTTATGAACGTATTTTACAAGAACGTAAAGAAAACGCTACCCAAAAGACAATAGATGTATTTTTTCGTAAAAAATAAAGAGTATGTATTGCATAAAGTGTTCTTAGAATTAAAGTGATTAATTAAAATGATTTGTAATTTTTTGTATTAAATTTTGGCTATGTTTAATCATAAACCTTGATATACGCGAATTTCAGTTAAAGCGATTTTTTTCGGAACGTATCTCTCGCGTAAAGCGGGGTATGACTGTAATGGCTTTCCGCACTGTGTAAACTTACTGTGGTGGTAATTCACGCCCTGGAAAGCCAAGAGGGTGATTTTCACCCTCCTTGAGAACCCCTTTGTTAAAGGCGTGTCATAAAACGCCTTTTTTAAAGATATTTTAGATATTTAGATATTTTAGATACCTAGGGTTATTTCTCTCTTGGTGTAGAGAAGGTCCTGCTCTGACGACAACACTGCTTGTTTGACTAACTGATGATGCAGCTACAACAGTCGACTGCTGTTGCCCACTAGAATGATGATGGTGATGTCCGAAACCCCCGCTCGCACTCATTCGGCTGCTCGAGTCATTCCTACTGAAAAATAACAAACAGCAAACTTTATATCAAAGTCCCATTCTGATATAAAAGACGGCTTTGAATTACTTTTGAGATGATTCCTGCTTAGGTTCTACCTGTATATATGCTCAGCAACTAAATATCGTGATTAATTTTTGTGTTGGCCTTATTGGTTCAATATATAACAAACGGCAGGCAAATGATGAATGAAAACTAGATAGAGTGAATCAAAGAATGAATAGTGAGCATCCAAAGTATTTTAGGAAATGATTATCAAAATACATTTTTAAAGTATGTGCAACTTTAACAACTTTTTCCAGTTTAACATTTATTTAGTGTGTTATATCGAAAACTATTCACGGTGATAGTGATATTGTTGCACAGCATTTAGTCACAGCTTTGTGGAACTTTAAACTTTATTATCAATCTGAATAAATTTTCTTTACAAATATCAGGAAAAATAAAGAGTAAGATAGAATAAACATAATAAAGATAATAATATCTATTTTATACCACAATTTTTACGATTCCAATACCAAAGTAGGATTCTCGGTAAATGTTTAACAATTCCGATTCCTGCTTAGGTTCTACCTGTACGTATACAGCAACTCGTATATATGCTCAGCAACTAAATATCGTGATTAATTTTTGTGTCGGCCTTATTTGTTCAATATATAACAAATGGCAGGAAAATGATGAATGAAAACTAGATACAGTAAATCAAAGGTATGAATAGTGAGCATCCAAAGTATTTTAGGGAATTTTTATCAAAATCAATCTGAATAAATTTTCTTTACAAATGTCAAGAAAAATAAAGAGTAAGACAGAATAAAGATAATAATATCTATTAGTGACGGGACGATTCCACAATTTTTACGATTCCGATACCAAAGTAGGATTCTCGGAAAATGTTTAACAATTCCGATTCCTGCTTAGGTTCTACCTGTATATATGCTCAGCAACTAAATATCGTAAATAATTTTTGTGTTGGCCTTAGTTGTTCAATATATAACAAATGGCAGGAAAATGAATGAAAACTAGATACAGTGAATCAAGATATGAATAGTGAACATCCAAAGTATTTTAGGAAATGATTATCAAAAAATACATTTTTAAAGTATGTGCAACTTTAACAACTTTTTTCCAATTTAACATTTATTTAGTGTGTTATATCGAAAACTATTCACGGTGATAGTGATATTGTTGCACAGCATTTAGTCACAGCTTTGTGGAACTTTAAACTTTATTATCAATCTGAATAAATTTTCTTTACAAACGTCAGGAAAAATAAAGAGTAAGATAGAATAAACATAATAATATCTATTAGTGACGGGAAGATTCCAAAATTTTTACGATTCCGATACCAAAGTAGGATTCTCGGAAAATGTTTAACAATTCCGATTCCTTCTTAGGTTCTACCTGTATATATGCTCAGCAACTAAATATCGTGATTAATTTTTGTGTAGGCCTTATTTGTTCAATATATAACAAATGGCAGGAAAATGATGAATGAAAACTAGATACAGTGAATCAAAGATATGAATAGTGAGCATCCAAAGTATTTTAGCAAATTATTATCAAAATCAATCTGAATCAATTTTCTTTACAAACGTCAGGAAAAATAAAGAGTAAGATAGAATAAACATAATAAAGATAATAATATCTATTAGTGTTGTGACGGTTCCAAAAATTTTTCTGATTCCGATACCAAAGTAGGATTCTCGGAAAATGGTGATTATGATTCCAATTTCTGCAATGAACTCGCGTCTATATAAGTCAAACACCTCTATCAAACTGAACAATATTGCACTAAATCAGGGGTGTCAAATTTATTTCGGTCTGGAGGCCGAATACAGCCGAATCTGGTCTCAAGCGGGCCTGACCAGTAAGTTATTCCAAAATTACATAGAACTAACAGTTTTTTTTTTCTCTGTATAGCCTTAATACTAAGAATAAATGCAGAGAAGAATAAGTAACTTATTAAAATCTTTATAAAATGAACTTTCCTTTTAGTAAATACATTATGAACAATCTAATAACTCAAAGTATACGCAACTTTAATAACTTTTTTCCAGTTTAACATTGGACACTCAACATACCATACAAAAACTTTTACCGCTGAAACCAGCAAAAGTGCTGAGCTTCTTGGAGACGTTGAAGCTAACTGCTGGGGTACTTTAGTACAGAAGAGGGGAAGTACAATTGTTTTTTTTTTTTAGACGCAGTGTTATAGTCACCCTCAAATAATAAAAAATAAAACTTGTCTAGTACGAATAAAAATGCTACTAAGTTCTGCGTAATTTAATTAATAGCATAATTCCAACATCTCTGGTATTTCAATTTTTATATAGCAATATCAATTAAATATGATTTACCTATGCATGTTTGCCCTGTATTGTTCATGTGATGTTGCCAAACCATTTTCCACAACACTGGTAACACTGTTCGACAATACTGCAGAAGCAACACTGGCACTGGCACTCGCTGTACTACCAGTACCAGTTCCACCGGGTCTACCACAACCTCCAACACTGTTGCCACTTGATACTGCAAAAAATAATTATATATATATATATATATATAAATATATATAACAAATTCAATAATATATCAACCGTTGGATAGAATAGGTGTCTAATGTAATCGGGATTCGGTCAATTTTCCAGGATCAAAATTAAACTTCAAATTCAAATCAAATTCTGACTTCTGCCTATGAAAAAGGTTTTAAATAAAACCGAAACGTCGGCATTGAGAGTTTGATTTTGATCCTGGAAAATTGACCGAATCCCGATTACATTAGTCACCTATATATATATATATATATATATATATTATTAAAATAGACGGCAGCTTCCGCATTTACGACTTTTTTGCTCGTTTTTTCTAGTTTTCTTACTAGTTTTTTCTGGTAGGGAGTGATTTCGTGGAGGAGTTGTCCCAGAGACATCAAAGAAATAATTTTGTAGCTTAATCAATAATATTATATTTTTATACTTACAAGCTTTCGATTTTCCCGGAAATCATCTTTAGGTATATAGATCATTATCAAACAGATTAAATTCACACAATAACAATTTTTCAAAGTACATCGGGATGACCACAACCAGACTATCAAGACGTCTTACCTTCCACCTTACAGCAGGTACTCCGAAAAACCATACGAGACATGCACATAACACAACATTAACGAGGGAAATGTTAGAGAAAGGAACAACAAGTTTAAGAATAGAAAATAATACCAGCCGCCTTCATATCCTCGAGGCCTTATACATGAAGGACGTCCAACCTTCTATGAACATTCAGGCCAATTGTATAGGCATAATACCAAGTTGTAAAAACTTCGATAGTTCTTATTAACTTAATAAGCCTACATTGACAGGACCCCCAGGCAATGTGAATAACAAGTTGTAACCTTACACTTGTCACAGTGGACTTGTTTTGTTTCTTCACAAAGTTCATCTAGTTCTATTAACCTCTAAATTTTATTGCTTTTAATGTCTGTTTAACCTTTGGAAAAATTGTTATTGTGTGAATTTAATCTGTTTGATAATGTTCTATATACCTGAAGATGATTTCCGAGAAAATCAAAAGCTTGTAAGTATAAAAATATAATATTATTGATTAAGCTACAAAATTATTTCTTTGATGTCTCTGGGACAACTCCTCCACGAAATCACTCCCTACCAGAAAAAACTAGTAAGAAAACTAGAAAAAATGAGCAAAAAAGTCGTAAATGCGGAAGCTGCCGTCTACTTTAATAAAATATGTTTACAAGAGAATCTGCTGCCAATATACACTAATATATATATATAAGTCCATTTTGTATCTTATTTATATAAAATGAATTTGTTATTGAGTTATTTCTGTTCCTAGACTATTAACTGTAATGTTTCGGGAGAGTGTGTGTGAGCAGCTTTGCGGAGATTGTCAGCTGACTGTCAGTACCTGACGAGAGAAGGGGGATAGCGAGGCGTGCGTTGACCGCTAACAGGTGGTCTCGCCTGGCAAGAAGGGCATTCACGTGTTCCTCAAGCTGCACATTCTCAGCACGAAGTTGATGCAAACAGCTCAGTAAAGAAGCAACTGGAACAAAAATAAAAGAAACATGCAATTAGTGTGGAAGAAAGCAATGTATGCCTTAGTCTCTATTTAACTTTGCAAGGCTAACCAGCACACCCAGGCGGATACAGCCAGGACCCCGTCACAACAATCAAGTTCAGCAACATTGGACGTGGTTAGCAAGTCCACGGGTGACGCCACGTACTACTAATATATATATATATATATAATTAAAGCTATCATCAGAGAAAAAAAGACTAACACTTACTATTATCGATCATTTCGGCTATCACACCGTCCTCAGGAAAGGTAGGAAAAGGAAAAGGAAGACAGCAGGGGAGACGTGGAAGTGTCCACCGACCGACACAAAGACAAGAATATAAATATATTCACTTGATAAACGGAAATACGATCCAAACTGGACACAATACAAGTTCAAAATCCAAGAAGAGCAACACACAGAACCTTTTGTGAACTAAGGGCCGCATTATATAATTTCCAAAAAACCACGGGCCGCATGGTAATTTCTGTGGTATTTCTATATATATAGCTTATATTTATAATGTATTTTTATAAATATATAGAAATACATACTGTGCGCTATATTAATGTGTCAATAATTATTTAACTTTTTATTGTTCCTATACTGAACATTATTTTTCATATCTCATTATTTCTCCGATTTCCAAAAGATCAGTGCGTCATATATGACAAAACTAAAACATTTGTTTTGTTTTCTCTCTCTACCTCCCTCTTTCCCCCTCCCCCTCTCCTCTCTTTCTCCCTCCCTCCCTCTCCCCCCTCTCTCTATCTCTCCCTCCCTTTCCCCCATCACTCTCTTTCCCCCTCCCTTCTACCCTCTCTCTCTTCCCCCTCTCTATATCTCTCCCTCCCTCCCTATCCCCCATCACTCTATCTCTACCTCCCTCTTCTCTCTTTCTCCCTCTATCTTTCCCTCCATCTCTCTATCTCTCCCTCTTTCCCCCTCCCTCTATCTCTCCCTTCCTCTCTCTATATCTCTTTCCCTCACTCTCACTTTCCCCCCTCACTCTCTCTCCTCTCTCTCGCCCTCCCTCTCCCCCATCACTCTCTCTCTCTCTCTCACTCTTTCTCTTTCATGTTGTAATTTCCTTCTAAAAGTCACGGTAAGCCATAATATAGAATTCCAGATACTCTCCGAGGGCCGCAGGTTGCCAATGCCTCATCTAGTTTATTGCTCGTCGAATCGTTTCATTTGATAAGAGAAATGCACTTACTGTCAAAGTGATGAGCCTGCTCCATTAGGAACTGAGAACCCTGCTCCCATTGTCTTTCCAAAAGCTGTTCCAAGCTCTGCGGAATGTTGTTCGTCCCCCAAGAAGGACCCGGGCCTCGATACTGAAAACAAACAAATATAATAGTAAGAAACACAGCAATGCTACCACAACTCTCATTCATATATCTTTGCTTATGAAAACATATGTAGTTTTGGAGAAAATCGAACACAGGAGATAAAATAAATGGTTTATATATATATATATATACAAAACTAAGTTTATCGGGACTCGGTCAGTTCTTCAGGTTCAAATTAAACTCTCATTGCCAACGTTTCGGTTTTTATTTAAAACCTTTTTCATAGGTAGAAGTATAAATTTTGAAACAGAAAAACTACATTACATTACAAATTATTTTACAAAGAAAAATAGTAATAGTTCACGTGTTCATTCAGACTACAGTTGTTGTTAAAATCCACATACTATTTTTGTTTGTAAAATAATTTGTAATGTAATACTTAGTTTTTCTGTTTCAAAATGTATACTTCTACCTAAGGTTTAAAATAAAGACCGAAACGTTGGCAATGAGAGTTTAATTTGAACCTGAAGAACTGACAGAGTCCCGATAAACTTTAGTTTTGCTTCTATCCCACGGTCGATACTTTTATCAAAATGTATATTACACGTTTCACGGTGAATCACAAACACAGATCTAAGGAACAAACACACTTACTGTTACATTGAATAAGGCTATTATTATTAATAAGAAATTCTAAGGAGCACACGTTAAGATTGAATCAACGATAACTCCAAATTAAAAAAGTTAATTCTACAATAGAACCTCGTAGTAAGAGTGCCTCATTTTACGAGCAACCATTCGTAAGAATTTTTGTTTAATACGACGAGTAAAAATTCACAATACGAGCAACCGTATTCCTCTCGTTTAGATTCTCCGTTTTAATTTTAGAAAATTAATAAAACATTATTATTTCAAAGCATGTATTTCTATTATTCATATTAAATGTACAGTATTGTTTATTTTTTCTAATTGCATCTTTTCTGTTTAAAAAATAAAATTAGAAACAGGTATTTGGGGGACAGAACGGATTAGTTATGTTCACATTAACTTACTTCAATGCGAAATATAGCTTCGTAGTACAAATACTTTATTGTTGATCGTAAATGTACAGTATTGTTTATTTTTGTTAACTGCATCTTTCAGGGCATGCCAGAACTAGACAGTTCCTCACTCTGTCAATTCACTGTCAGACAGAGCATTGATGAACGAGTCAAACAAAGATTGTCTAGGGAGGACACGTGTCTTATTTCAAAGCAGTTGTGGCCTTCCTGTAACTCCAGAAGGTATTCTCTAAGAATAGAAGAATGGTAGGCAATGTGATTGCTGTTTCCACGGGGCACTGGCTAATAGGAAAACACGCCACCAGGTTAGGATTGGAGGCGAGGGAATTTGCAGGTCATACCAGAGCGAGGAAAAGGAAGAGACAGTTCCTCACTTACTCTGTCAATGCCCTGGTTTGGCTCAAAGAAGGAAAGAAGCATTAGGAGAATAATTCTTTGACAATCTTGAGAACTTGGCATCCACTGGTATCAGGGATCTGTCTAGATCAGTGGTTTTCAACGGGGTCCACATGGACCCCCAGAGGTCCACAGAGGATTACTGGGAGTCCATGAGGAAAGTAGTATTCTGAAGGTCCATGACTCGCGGTTAGAGCTCTATGTTAAGTTTAAATGAATTTATCATCAAACCAAAAATAAATCAAAGCATAGTAAGCTATGGCCGTACAATATTCAAACATAATTAAAATATAAGGGCTAATATCCTCGTCAGTTTGTTAAAATGTTCCAATGTTTTAAAATTTTCTATTGCACTTCTCTTTATAGTACATTCAAAATTGATTCTGTTATAATTTATTTCAGGGTACTTTATAAAATGTTAATAAAGAAATATTTTGTTATTGTTTTAAAAACATTTTTGTATTTCGGCATGCGTTGTAGATGTAATGAAATTATTTCATAATTAACTACATTCATTTACCTAAAAACAAATATTTATTTATAAATTTGTATAATTATGTTTTTTAAGTATCCGGGGGGAGTGGGAGTCCACAAGTAGCTTTTAGGGGGTCCACAAGCAAACAAAGGTTGAGAACCCCTGGTCTAGATTTATTGTTCTCTCGAGATGGTTCAAATGGACCAGGGACGGGGGAGAATAGCCCCAATTCTCTTTTGTGGTATCAAAAGGCTTGCAGCCTATGTGTGTTCTCTCTCGGGACGGGCACTGTAACCTAACCTAACCTAACTATATCTTTTCAATATAAAAAATAAACTTGAAAACAGATATTTGCGGGATGAGCAATGAATAGATAGCAATACGAGCGATTGAAGTGCTCGTACTGCGAGGTTCTCTTAAAGTCGAAGTTCGAACTGACAGGGGCTGGTCGAGGGAAGTGAGGTCCCACGTGGTGATTACTCTTTGCCGAGTTCTTGTGATAGACCGAATGAGCCTCAACTTCCTGCGACAGAGTGTCCACCATCGCTGAACCAGGATTTAGTTGATTGCCCAACATATGAGGAGCAACAACGCCATTTTGAAAACTGAAAAAAATAAAGGTCAGTTAAAAAGATAATACATTAAAGACTATAAATTGTATAAATTTAAGACCATATATCTATTTACAGTTACTTTAATTTTTATCTATTTTCTAAAGAGTGATCAATACAAGTTATATTATTAATTTTATCATATGATAATCTATTAATCATAGAAGTGTAGCTCGGGGGAAAACGACGATGCAGAGCATACCTTCTTCTTCTCTGCTAAATGGAGAGTGCTGCGCCAGTAATTAATGGCATCACTGGGTGAGGTCACTCCAGAGACCATAGTTCAAAAGATGCTCCAGAGTAAAGAAAATTGGTCAAAAGCTGCAAACTTTGTAGAGACGGTTCTCCATCATAAGAAAAATGAAAACACGAGGCAAGGACTCACGATAATTCATAGATGAACGAATGGGGACAAGAAGGTGAATCCTATTCAGGAGGACTGAGGCACCGGCATGAAGTAATGTGCTAACGGTTTCCGTGTCGGGTATTGCCAGGAAATAGGATGTGGTTTTTTAGTGGGTTGGGACCCCCAACCCCACATACCCTAAGCAAGACGTCTTGCTAACGGATCTGATGAACAGATTTTTCCACATCCTACGACGAAAAAAAAATCATAGAAGTGATATTACTAATTTAAATAACATTTGTTCGGGAGTGTTGTGCTGAGTTTTTACTGAAATTTGATTTATTTAATTCCTTTGAGTGAACAGTGTTGAGGTTACTTGTAATGATATCTTATTAGTCTAGTCGAAGGTTTTTTCAGGTTAAGATTATTTTTCCTTTAAATAATGAAAATTTCATTTTGTTAGTCAAAAAATTCTTATTTTTGTAAGTTATATTGTTTTATTTATCTCTAAATAGTTCTTTTTATAATATTCATGAGTTGTAACAATTCATTTTCATATTGTTTATATGTTAGGTGTTGATATGTGATTTCTTATTATCCTTTGTTGGTAGGACTATGAAAGTGGGGTTTTAAAATAAAACCGAAACGTCGGCAATGAGAGTTTGATTTTCGAACCTAGCAAATTTGACCGAATCCCGATTAGATAACACACCTATTCTATCAAATTGTCGATATATTTTATTCAATCTGTTATATTAATTTTATCATTAAGTAATTAAGAGGAGCAACTCTTAGAAGGGTAATGCCTCTTCTAAGAGGGTTGACAGATAGCGGATAGTTTTTTACTCTTTCTTACTGTACTCCACGCAAAAAAAAAATTATTTTTGTAAGAAACCACTTAACGAGATAAAATTTCATGCACCACATTTGTATGAAAATTATAATTTTTTTCCCACTTTTTTAAATTTTTAATCCTCCTTTTTATTTTTTTAAAATTTTACACCACAATCGTAATTAGCATAACAAACAACCAATGGTGTACAAAAGCTCCATTTAATTCGGATAACGTTTTCATATTTTAGACAGTTTTTTTTTTTGGGGATTTTGGCAACACTGTGAGACGTCTTCTTTTCTGAGGGACGACATGCTCGGATTTATTCACCTCTGAATATCTTTGGGATTTTGGCAATACTGGGCGACAGTTTAACGTCTTTTCTGAGGGACGATATACTCAGATTAATTCATCCTCACGTAAATAAATCGAGGGCCAGGTGGGTATTGAACCCCGGACTACCAGCCCAAAGGCGATTAGGTTAACTATTGAGCTAAGCTGGCCCTCATCTCTAAATGTTTTAGAATTAGTAATAATACATTCCATCATACCTCGTAAAGTCTCTGAAAAGCTCGACCGGTTTCGGGTCCGCCTGGATCCCATCTTCAAGAGCACCTAACTGACTGTGAATGTTGTTTTCGTATAACCTACCTATATATAGCATCTACATTGTGTAATCAGTGTTGTGTGTGTTTTTTTTCCTATTTCTTTAATCGCTATGTTTTTTTCTTGTATTGCTTATTTCATTATCTATTTCCAGTTCCTTGTGTCGTCTTTTAAATGTTATTAGTGGTTTTGTTAAAATGTCAGTTTGGTGGTTTGTTTGTTCATTGATTATATTGTCTGTCATTTTATGTTTATATATTTCTATTTGTTCCTGTATGTTCATTCGTTGTCCTTTTTGTCCCGTCTGTAGTAAGTCCATTGTGTTTTCCATACTGTCTGGGTTATGTCCAAATTTGTTTAAGTGGTGTGCATAGTTTGATCTGTTTGTGTTGTTGGTGTAGTCTTTAATGTGTTCTTTGAATCTGTCTTTTAGTGTCCTTCCCGTTTGCCCGATGTAGTTTTTACCGCAATCTTTGCATTTAATCCTGTATATTCCGCTTTTTTCGAATTTGTTATCTTTGTTTTCTGTTGTGTTGTTTGTGATTTGGTTTATAGTGTTATTCGTTTTATATCCAATTTTTAATGAATATTTTCTTAGAAGAGTCGCAATTTTTTCGCTAGGTTTACCTATGTAAGTTAAAGATGTGTATCTGTTCGTTACTCCCGGTGTTGTACTGTTAGTATTGTGTTTATTTCTTCTTTCGTTTATTATTCTTTGTATAATTTTTTCCTTATACCCGTTATTTTTTGCTATTGTTTTTATGGTATTTAATTCCTTATTTATTAACTATATCTAAATGTGTTATTATATGCAAGATAAATACACATACACTTTGATATCCTTCTCCTCCTTGATTGGGTTCATTGTTGACTTTCCTTCACCCGATGACTCATTCGAAGGAGGTCTGACACTTTCTGGGCTCATTTTAACATTGCTGAAAAAAAACCACATTCAATAAATCATCCAAAAAAAATTCAACAATTATAGCAGGTTATCCCTTAGTCGAGGACAGAGTTGTCCAAACTTTATGGGGACGCGGGCCGCATTGGGCAAGGAAATAAGATCGCGGGCCGCAGTACCAGATGTAAAGTAAAACACGTACATGTAAATGAATCTATATATTTATCATAAAAAAAATAATTGACAAGTATGGATAAGAATCAACCCATAATATATTCGTTAAAAATATTTAAGGAAATACGTAAAGCGGTACAGTTTACTTCAAATTCAGTGGGATGGGTGTGCGTGCATTTTGGAAGCAAGCTCCTTTGTGTCAACTGAGGTTAAGGCTAAACGAAGGCAGGCTTCGAGGGATGTTTGATTAAGTAGATTCCTATCTTTGGATTTAATCGACTTCATTGCGGAAAATGCTGCTCTTCAAAGGTAGGTACTGCCAAACATTGACAGCAAGTGCAATACAAAACGGCGTAAATTAGGATAATGCTCTTCAGAAAGAAGAGGCCAAAATTGAGTGATTGACAGTGTAGCTTTGCTTAATAACAACTTTTATCGAATATAACTCAATAGATATCTAAATAATACTAATTTTTTAAAGTTTTCTAGAAGAGGCTGTGGGCCGCATGCGGCCCGCGGGCTAGACTTTGGACAACCCTGGTCTAGGATAAACATACAGTTTTTACAGCTTTATGGCTCTTTGCCATTATTGAAATGTCAGAAATTTTTTTTATAAATTTCTAATTTTTTGTTCCATTTTTGGTCAAATTTTCATGATTTTTTAATGAGTCGTTTAGGGTCAAAAAAACATTTTCTGAAAACAGAAATCATACTTTAAAACGCCTCTTTGGTGAATATAATTTTAAAAAAAATTATCTCAGCCCATTCTACACATAATTTTTGCTAAAGTATATTTAGCAAAATAAAAATCATTTAAAAGTAAAAAACAATATTTATTTTATGACATAAATAAATAAAACATCAATTCAAGTTATATAAACAATGAAATATATTTAAAACAAACAAAACTTGTAAATTGAAATATTCATTTTATTTACTTAAGATAAAATAACATTAATGAAAGGAATGTGTCTTTATAATATTACCTTAGAATATTCGTATTTTATCTGACAGTTGTGTTCAAGTTTGTTTCTAAAATTATTCATTTTTAACCTCTAATGTAGTAGTTTATTATATATTTGTTGCATTTATTTATAACACATTTGCAGTACTGTCATCAGCGAGCAAGCCTCTCTGAGAAAATTATTGATAAGTGTAAGCATCATATCTTGTGGAATGTTTGCTATTTCTAAACAAAATGCGCGTTTTAACTCCTCAGTATATCGAGGCCTATGACTGAGTAGTTTTCATTTTAATATGTCCCAGCAAGAAGGAATCACAAGGGTTTAAACCAAAGGATCTTACGCAAGATCTTAAAGTCAGGCTGCCGGCAAGATTTCCTGTTTTCAACCCTTGTAATTCCTTCTTCTGTATATTTAAAATCAAAAGTATACAGTCATCAGTCTCCACCTATAGAGAAGTAAAAAAAAAAACGAAGCGCTTTTGTTTAGAAATAGTTGCTATTCCACAAGAAATGATCCATACAGTTATCAATAATTTTCTTAGAGGGACTTGCGTGGCCGCTGATGTCAGAGCTGCAAATGTATTATAAATAAATGCAACAAATATACAGGGAGTCCACAAAGTCTCTTTACAATTTGCAAAATTTATTACAAAAGAGTTTATGAGATATCTTAACCAGATTTGTTTTATTTTAATAAGTCTTTATTATAGTTGTATCATATAAAACTTTTGTGTTTCAGATACTCTGCCTATGGAAGAAAAGTGACTCGTTGAATCCCTTTAAAATGACTACTCCTTAAGAAAAAGTGTAAAGTGTATCGTGGTTCAGTGAAACAAAGTCGTATGTACAGACTCAACGATACTACAGAGCTAAGTATGGCAATGCTGGGACGGTTTTCTTCAACAAACTCTCTTCTTGCTTGTCATTTAGCTCAAGAGTCGGTAACAGTTATACTTTGTAAGCGTACAAGCGTAAATTCTCGTGGAGGGACTTACGCACTGGCAGCAAAGAACTGGTGCTCCCTTTATCCAATACTATCCCTGTCGCCATAAATTTCTTGCGCCATACTCGAATGGAAGCATAGGAAGGTGCACTGGCAGCAAAGAACTGGTGCTCGCTTTATCCAATACTATTCCTGTCGCCATAATATGCTTGCGCCGTACTCGAATGGAAGCATAGGAAGGTGCACTGGCAGCAAAGAACTGGTACTCCCTTTATCCAATACTATCCCTGTCGCCATAAATTTCTTGCGCCATACTCGAATGGAAGCATAGGAAGGTGCACTGGCAGCAAAGAACTGGTGCTCGCTTTATCCAATACTATTCCTGTCGCCATAATATGCTTGCGCCGTGCTCAAATGGAAGCATAGGAAGGTGCACTGGCAGCAAAGAACTGGTGCTCCCTTTATCCAATACTATCCCTGTCGCCATAAATTTCTTGCGCCGTACTCGAATGGAAGCATAGGAAAGTGCATCTCTTTCATACCTAGTTTTATAGTTTCGTTGAGTCTGAAAATCCGACTTTTTTTTTAAGAAACAACGATACAAATTGCGCTTTTTTTTTCTGGAGATGCCATTTTATAGCAGTTCGTTGAATCAGTTTTCTTCCATCGACAGACTATCTGAAACACAAAAGGTTTACAGGAAAAAAAATTAATAAACTCTTATTACAATAAAACAAATTCGGTTAAGATATCTCACAAAGTGCTTTTGTAATAACCTTTCATATTGTAAGCAGACTTTGTGGACACCCTGTATAATAAACTACTACATTAGAGGTTAAAAATGAATAATTTTAGAAACAAACTTGAACACAACTGTCACATAAAATACGAATATTCTAAGGTAATATTATAAAGACACATTCCTTTCATTAATGTTATTTTATCTTAAGGAAATAAAATGAATATTTCAATTTACAAGTTTTGTTTGTTTTAAATATATTTCATTGTTTATATAACTTGAATTGATGTTTTATTTATTAATGTAATAAAATAAATGATTTTTCTTTTGCTAAATAGACTTACTGTGTATATATCTTGAATCAAGTTAAGAATACTATATCAAAAGCTTGTGTCATATCTGTTTTCGTGCCTTAATAACAAGAAACAACAATTAAAATTATCCCTGTAAATCACTTTCAGTGAATTAGTATCAATACCTATTGTTATAATTTCCGAGTGACACACACAAAGGGTCAAGGGTAGTCTAGTTTATACATAATATTTCTGCACTACTGTCATCGGCGAGCACGCAAGACAGTTGCTACCCTGGCTCCAATTTTTAGGAATATAGTGATACTTTTCTTTTATTTAAACATTACTCAGGTAATAAATAATATATATTTCAATCATTAGTTGTGCAATGCGTAATTGTGTGTGGTATTTACTCATTCTGAGGTAAAATAGATAAACAAACAAAAGTCTCCACACAAATGAAGTTTCATCAAATGATCCACAGATTTGTCAACTATAATCATGAAGGTCTCCACGAGTGTGTTTGAATTGACAATTATGGAAATACTTAGATATTTATAGTGATATAGTGATAGTGAATATAGTGATAATTTTCTTTTATTTAAACATTACTTAGGTAATAAATAATATATATTTAATTTCAGGTATCTATCTTCACGGAAAATGAATGACTAATCAAACTCACGAACTTTATATATAGACAAAACTAAATATGTAATATGTTTATGAGGACTTGGTCAGTTCTTCAGGTTCAAATTAAACTCTCATTGCCAACGTTTCGGTCTTTATTTAAAACCTTTTTCAT
This sequence comes from Hermatobates lingyangjiaoensis, assembly GCA_026182355.1. Classification (NCBI taxonomy): domain Eukaryota; kingdom Metazoa; phylum Arthropoda; class Insecta; order Hemiptera; family Hermatobatidae; genus Hermatobates; species Hermatobates lingyangjiaoensis. The sequence continues at coordinate 111,982 of JAPFBL010000369.1, forward strand.
AGGCAGAAGTATAAATTTTGAAACAGAAAAACTAAGTATTACATTACAAATTATTTTTGTTTGTAAAATAATACTTAGTTTTTCTGTTTGAAACTTGTATACTTCTGCCTATGAAAAAGGTTTTAAATAAAAACCGAAACGTTGGCAATGAGAGTTTAGTTTGAACCTGAAGAGCTGACCGAGTCCCGATAAACTTTAGTTTTGTTTCTATTCCACGTACGATACATTTATCAATATTTATATATATAGATAAATATGAATCTATATATATAGGTGTATAATGTAATCGGGATTCGGTCAATTTTCCAGGATCAAAATCAAACTCTCAATGCCGACGTTTCGGTTTTATTTAAAACCTTTTTCATAGGCCTACAAACAAAGGATGACAAGAAATCATATATAAACATCAACATATAACTAACATCAAAATGGAATATTACAGTTGTGAAAAAACAAAAATATATATACAAGTAGAAGTAATAGAAAAGCAATAAACATTTTTATGAACTTACAGAAGTCAGAATTTTTGAATTAGAAAAATGATGAAATTTACATTATATAAAATGAAGTAACAATAGATAGTTAGTGAACTAACATCTTAACTGGTCAAAAATTTGGACCAGACTAACTGATTACAATTACATGTAAACCGAAACACTGTTCACTCAAAGAACACAAAAAGGAACTAAGGAAATTAAATTTCACTAAAATCAACTTAACACTCCTGAATAAATAGTGTTCAAATTGGTAATGTCACTTCTATGATTAACTGAACTTAGATCTTTTTTAATATATAGCATTTCGAGGGTCTTTCTTCTTTGCTCATCTTGTTCTTTTTGTTTTTTTTTCTTTTTGTTTTTTTGTTTTCACAACTGTAATATTCCATTTTGATGTTAGTTATATGTTGATGTTTATATATGATTTCTTGTCATCCTTTGTTTGTAGGCCTATGAAAAAGGTTTTAAATAAAACCGAAACGTCGGCATTGAGAGTTTGATTTTGATCCTGGAAAATTGACCGAATCCCGATTACATTATACACCTATTCTATCCAACGGTTGATATATTATTGAATTTGATATATATATATATATATATATATAGTAGTCTTCTATCACTCACTCTTCATTTGGGAACCTGTTGGTCAGTAGGACAGGTTGAACTACTGCGGGCACTGGGGATTTCCTATTCTGTAAATGTCTCTGGCTTCCAGTACTCCCACTACTACTTCGTTTTGACCTTCTTTTTTCACCTTTGTCATTGGATTCAGACCTAAAACATCGCAAAATATATATATATTAAAATAAATCTAAAGACTTCACATAAACAGGTGAAATAACAATCAATGATGAAACCACAATATGAAATGGGAAAACAAGATTAAGATCTTTCAACCGTAACAAGCGGTCTTCGTTAAAGTCAAAAACCCAACTGAAACAATAGACGCAGAAAACATTTCGTGAAGGGTTGAGAAGAGTAGAAGGGAAGACTGGTATTTTAAAAGGGTGAAAGTGCAAGAAATGAACAAATGTCCAGAAAGGGATGTTTTGAGGAAACAAAGGAGTACAGTAAGAAAAGGTAAAAAAACTATCCGCAAACTGTCAACTCTCTTAGAAGAGGCTATTGCCCTCGTAACGAAAGAATCAAGTTTGAAGTAATAACGTGGGTAATATGTTAATAAAAAACACTCCAGGGAATTGGAGTCCGGTGGTATTTATAAAATTCCGTGCAAAAAATGCCATATTGGTCAAACTAGTAAATCATTAAAGTCACATGTAAAACTACACCAATACAACGTAAGTAGACAGGAAAAAATTAGCGCGTTATTCTTGCATATCTGTAATGAAAATCATCATATTGATTGGACAGGAGCTAAATTTATTACCTATGAAAAATCAATGTTGTTAAGAAATGTTATTGAATCGTCTCTAATTAAATTTAATAGATCAAATATTATAAACATTAGTAACGGTCTCTTCAAACTTGATACTTTCGTTACGAGGGCAATAGCCTCTTCAAAGAGGGTTGACAACTAGCGGATAGTTTTTTTACTTTTTCTTACTGTACTCCTTTGTTTCCCCAAACATCCCTTTCTGGACATTAGTCCTTTCCTGTGCTTTCACTCTTTTCAAATACCACTCTTCCCTCCCACTCTTCTCAACCCCTCACCATGATGTTTTCTCTGCATCTAGTGTTTCAGTTGGGTTTTTGACTCTGCCGAAGACTGCTTGTTACGGCTAAAAGATCTTTCGTCTTATTTTCCTATTTAAGAAAACTCCTGTTAAACTCAAAAATACGAACCAATCTGGAAAGTGGCTCCAATGACTCATGGATATTGTAAATAATAAGATTTATTAAACAGGTTTCCGTAACTGCACTGAAGAAAGCTTTTTTTTTTGAGCGCAATTTATAGCTTTTTCAATTCAAGATACTATTTAAATATTCATACAAGAATAATAATAATAATATTAAATACATGCATATTGTTAGTGCCACAAAGGTTAATAAATGAGATATCATTATCAACCGTCATACCTCATCTATGGCTGCTGAAGTCGCTCGACCGGTTTCGCAATTGTTGCATCACCAATGGAACTGTTACCTTCCAAAATCACAGATATAAATACCTATTTTAACGCAATGGTGCCAATATATGCTTAAATTTCCCACCTAACAGTTTTATTTTATTTTGTTTAATCTGTTTTTTGTCTATTATAATTTAAGTCGTCTCTGTCCTGTCCGTCCTGTCGTCTTTTCATGTTTTTTATTGGTTTAAATATTATGTCTGCTTGGTGCTTGATTTGTTCGTTTATTATTTATTATTTTTATCCGTGATTTGGGAAGGTAAGTTTGATTGATGATACAGCCATTGTGAAACCGGTCGGACGACTTCACCATCGATAGACGAGGTATGACAGTTGATAATGATATCTTAATAATATTATTGTTGAATACCTTGAGCGTTTAGAGGCTGTTGGTTGTGAGGTGAAAGAAGAGGTGGTGCCAGAAGGGTTGTTGGTGGTTGTTGGAGGGGCGTGGTCTGGGAGGAGTTGAAGAGGGGATAGAGACGATGGAGGGGAGGCAGAGCCAATACTGCTGGCTCCTAGCTGGGTGGCCTCCAAAGGGACTTGGACTACGATGGAGCTCACACTTAGCTTACTGGTGGCGGCCACGCCTGAACAATAACAACATATACAACAATACTAGCAGATGAGCCTGTCGTGACAAAACTTGACTCTTCATGACAATTACTTCGAAACCTTGTAAAACATGTCAAAGAAAAAAACGATTTCAGCAAAACATCGTCAATTATACAACGATATATATAATTAAATTAAATATAAACGATTTATATAAATTGTATTATATAATATTTATTTTAAATATAAACAATTAAAAGAAACGGTCCAGCGGCCATTTTTAAATAAAATAAATTCAAAACGAAGCAAACACAGACATAACTCACATCGATATTTCGACCATCGTCGTCATCAGGAGGTGTGAAGAGCGAAGAGTCCCGCAGGAAGGCAGGGCGGTGACTCACCGCCGGGACAGTCAACCCCTGCGGGACTCTTCGCTGTTCACACCTCCTGATGACGACGATGGTCGAAATATAGATGTGAGTTATGTCAGTGTGTTTCCCTCGTTTTGAATTTATTTTATATATATATATATTTGTAAAAGTTGGGAGCAATCCTTCTTCAATGCATGCTCTTTTAAAAACTGGATATCTGTTTCCACTTGGTTCAATTTCGTCTTATATTTTTCCAAATTACGAATTTTTTTCCTTAATTCAGAGCTCAACTTAAAAATTAAATAATCATAATTTTTTCATTAATTATTGGCATTCTAGGCCGTCTAATACAGGTTAGGCAACATCGCAGCGGAAATGATACAAGTATGTAATCTAGATTACATATGGACACAGATAACAATAGTCTTCTAAATACTAGCATACTAGCAGTTCATTTACCATTCGATGGCAGAGAAGGTGGCGACACGCTGGGACTAGTATGTAATCTAGATATATGGACACAGATAACAATATTCTTCTAAATACTAGCATACTAGCAGTTGATTTACCATTCGATGGCAGAGAAGGTGGCGACACACTGTGACTAGTATGTAATCTAGATATATGGACACAGATAACAACACTCTTCTAAATACTAGCATACTAGCAGTTGACTTACCATTCGATGGCAGAGAAGGTGGCGACACGCTGGGACTAGTATGTAATCTAGATATATGGACACAGATAACAATATTCTTCTAAATACTAGCATACTAGCAGTTGACTTACCATTCGATGGCAGAGAAGGTGGCGACACGCTGGGACTAGTATGTAATCTAGATATATGGACACAGATAACAATATTCTTCTAAATACTAGCATACTAGCAGTTGACTTACCATTCGATGGCAGAGAAGGTGGCGACACGCTGGGACTAGTATGTAATCTAGATATATGGGCACAGATAACATCACTCTTCTAAATACTAGCAGTTGATTTACCATTCGATGGCAGAGAAGGTGGCGACACGCTGGGACTAGTATGTAATCTAGATATATGGGCACAGATAACAATACTCTTCTAAATACTAGCATACTAGCAGTTGACTTACCATTCGATGGCAGAGAAGGTGGCGACACGCTGGGACTAGTATGTAATCTAGATATATGGGCACAGATAACAACACTCTTCTAAATACTAGCATACTAGCAATTGATTTACCATTCGATGGCAGAGAAGGTGGCGACACGCTGGGACTAGTGTGTAATCTAGATATATGGACACAGATAACAATAGTCTTCTAAATACTAGCATACTAGCAGTTGACTTACCATTCGATGGAAGAGAAGGTGGCGACACGCTGGTACTAGAATGTAATCTAGATATATGGACACAGATAACAATATTCTTCTAAATACTAGCATACTAGCAGTTGACTTACCATTCGATGGCAGAGAAGGTGGCGACACGCTGGGACTAGTATGTAATCTAGATATATGGGCACAGATAACAACACTCTTCTAAATACTAGCATACTAGCAGTTGATTTACCATTCGATGGCAGAGAAGGTGGCGACACGCTGGGACTAGTATGTAATCTAGATATATGGGCACAGATAACAATACTCTTCTAAATACTAGCATACTAGCAGTTGACTTACCATTCGATGGCAGAGAAGGTGGCGACACGCTGGGACTAGTATGTAATCTAGATATATGGACACAGATAACAACACTCTTCTAAATACTAGCATACTAGCAGTTGACTTACCATTCGATGGCAGAGAAGGTGGCGACACGCTGGGACTAGTATGTAATCTAGATATATGGACACAGATAACAATATTCTTCTAAATACTAGCATACTAGCAGTTGATTTACCATTCGATGGCAAAGAAGGTGGCGACACGCTGGGACTAGTATGTAATCTAGATTACATATGGACACAGATAACAATACTCTTCTAAATACTAGCATACTAGCAGTTGATTTACCATTCGATGGTAGAGAAGGTGGCGACACACTGTGACTAGTATGTAATCTAGATATATGGACACAGATAACAACACTCTTCTAAATACTAGCATACTAGCAGTTGATTTACCATTCGATGGCAAAGAAGGTGGCGACACGCTGGGACTAGTATGTAATCTAGATTACATATGGACACAGATAACAATATTCTTCTAAATACTAGCATACTAGCAGTTGATTTACCATTCGATGGCAGAGAAGGTGGCGACACGCTGGGACTAGTATGTAATCTAGATATATGGGCACAGCTAACAATATTCTTCTAAATACTAGCATACTAGCAGCTGACTTACCATTCGATGGCAGAGAAGGTGGCGACACGCTGGGACTAGTATGTAATCTAGATTACATATGGACACAGATAACAATACTCTTCTAAATACTAGCATACTAGCAGTTGATTTACCATTCGATGGCAGAGAAGGTGGCGACACACTGTGACTAGTATGTAATCTAGATATATGGACACAGATAACAACACTCTTCTAAATACTAGCATACTAGCAGTTGATTTACCATTCGATGGCAGAGAAGGTGGCGACACGCTGGGACTAGTATGTAATCTAGATATATGGACACAGATAACAACACTCTTCTAAATACTAGCATACTAGCAGTTGATTTACCATTCGATGGTAGAGAAGGTGGCGACACACTGGGACTAGTATGTAATCTAGATATATGGACACAGATAACAACACTCTTCTAAATACTAGCATACTAGCAGTTGATTTACCATTCGATGGCAGAGAAGGTGGCGACACGCTGGGACTAGTATGTAATCTAGATATATGGGCACAGATAACAATATTCTTCTAAATACTAGCATACTAGCAGTTGACTTACCATTCGATGGCAGAGAAGGTGGCGACACGCTGGGACTAGTATGTAATCTAGATATATGGGCACAGATAACAACACTCTTCTAAATACTAGCATACTAGCAGTTGACTTACCATTCGATGGCAGAGAAGGTGGCGACACACTGGGACTAGTATGTAATCTAGATATATGGACACAGATAACAACACTCTTCTAAATACTAGCATACTAGCAGTTGATTTACCATTCGATGGCAGAGAAGGTGGCGACACGCTGGGACTAGTATGTAATCTAGATATATGGACACAGATAACAACACTCTTCTAAATACTAGCATACTAGCAGTTAATTTACCATTCGATGGCAGAGAAGGTGGCGACACACTGGGACTAGTATGTAATCTAGATATATGGACACAGATAAAAACACTCTTCTAAATACTAGCATACTAGCAGTTGATTTACCATTCGATGGCAGAGAAGGTGGCGACACACTGGGACTAGTATGTAATCTAGATATATGGACACAGATAACAACACTCTTCTAAATACTAGCATACTAACAGTTGATTTACCATTCGATGGCAGAGAAGGTGGCGACACGCTGGGACTAGTATGTAATCTAGATATATGGACACAGATAACAACACTCTTCTAAATACTAGCATACTAGCAGTTGATTTACCATTCGATGGCAGAGAAGGTGGCGACACACTGGGACTAGTATGTAATCTAGATATATGGACACAGATAACAACACTCTTCTAAATACTAGCATACTAGCAGTTGATTTACCATTCGATGGCAGAGAAGGTGGCGACACGCTGGGACTAGTATGTAATCTAGATATATGGGCACAGATAACAATATTCTTCTAAATACTAGCATACTAGCAGTTGACTTACCATTCGATGGCAGAGAAGGTGGCGACACGCTGGGACTAGTATGTAATCTAGATATATGGGCACAGATAACAACACTCTTCTAAATACTAGCATACTAGCAGTTGACTTACCATTCGATGGCAGAGAAGGTGGCGACACACTGGGACTAGTATGTAATCTAGATATATGGACACAGATAACAACACTCTTCTAAATACTAGCATACTAGCAGTTGATTTACCATTCGATGGCAGAGAAGGTGGCGACACGCTGGGACTAGTATGTAATCTAGATATATGGGCACAGATAACAACATTCTTCTAAATACTAGCATACTAGCAGTTGACTTACCATTCGATGGCAGAGAAGGTGGCGACACACTGGGACTAGTATGTAATCTAGATATATGGACACAGATAACAACACTCTTCTAAATACTAGCATACTAGCAGTTGACTTACCATTCGATGGCAGAGAAGGTGGCGACACGCTGGAACTAGTATGTAATCTAGATATATGGGCACAGATAACAACACTCTTCTAAATACTAGCATACTAGCAGTTGACTTACCATTCGATGGCAGAGAAGGTGGCGACACACTGGGACTAGTATGTAATCTAGATATATGGACACAGATAACAACACTCTTCTAAATACTAGCATACTAGCAGTTGATTTACCATTCGATGGCAGAGAAGGTGGCGACACGCTGGGACTAGTATGTAATCTAGATATATGGGCACAGATAACAACACTCTTCTAAATACTAGCATACTAGCAGTTGACTTATCATTCGATGGCACAGAAGGTGGCGACACACTGGGACTAGTATGTAATCTAGATATATGGACACAGATAACAACACTCTTCTAAATACTAGCATACTAGCAGTTGACTTACCATTCGATGGCAGAGAAGGTGGCGACACGCTGGGACTAGTGGGACGAGGAGACTCTTCCGAGCTTAGTTGAGGGGTAGAACTTCTCGCTGGAACAAGAGTTGCCCACGAATAAAGACAGACCAATTACAAAGTGTCCCAGAAAACCAAATTGCTTTCCAGTAATGGAAACCAAACAAAAGGAAAATACTAAACCATTTTTTCATTTGCTATCTCATCAATATATATACGATAAACACAAGAAAAACATTAAAGATAAACATTGGAAAAGTTCACTTCAATATTTCGACATCCGTCAGTATCAGGATGATTATATGAAGATGACTGTACCTTGATAGGTAATTCAAGATGTAGTCTTTAAAACTATGCATGTAAGACAGAAGACATCTCTTCTCAATGACGATAGACGTCATCGAAAAACTCAAGTGATTAGTTGTACTAAAAAATCACTATATATGTAAATATATATAAAAAGATTTCACATAAGCACGTGAAATAACAATCAATGATCAAACCACAATAAGAAATGGGAAAACAAGACTTAGATCTTTCAACCGTAACAAGCGGTCTTCGTCAGAGTCAAAAACCCAACTGACAAGAGACAAAAACCGTCACAGTTGGGTTTTTGACTCTGAGGAAGACCGCTTGTTACGGTTGAAAAATCTTAGTTTTGTTTTCACATTTCATATTGTGGTTTGATCATATATATATATATATATATATTTTATATATATATATATATATATTATATTTTGTAAAATTTGGAAGCAGTTCTTCATTTAAGTATATTTCGTTGAACAATTGATTGTATTTCACTGATGTCATTTTCTTCACCAGTTTTTCAAGGTTTCTGAATACCTTCTTTCCTTCATCCAAGCGTTGGAGAATGTTAATTAAGTGGGAACCGACATGTTCCGACTGGCTTCCAGTCATCTTCAGGGTAATTAATTAAAAAAAGAAAAAAAAAGAAAAATTATTGGAAAAATTATACAGAGTTGGTACTGTAAACTGTGTCCTAATACCAACTCTAAAGACTCCAATAATTTTTCTTTTTTTTTTCTTTTTTTAATTAATTACCCTGAAGATGACTGGAAGCCAGTCGAAACATGTCGGTTCCCACTTAATTAACATTCTCCAACGCTTGGATGAAGGAAAGAAGAAGGTATTCAGAAACCTTGAAAAACTGGTGAAGAAAATGACATCAGTGAAATACGGTCAGTTGTTCAACGATATATATATATATATATATATATTTCGTTGAACAGCTGACCGTATTTCGCTGATGTCATTTTCTTCACTAGTTTTTCAAGGTTTCTGAATACCTTCTTCTTTCCTTCATCCAAACGTTGGAGAATGTTAATTAAGTTATAACCGACATGTTTCGACTGGCTTCCAGTTCATCTAAATATATATATATATATATTTAGGAAGCAGTCCTTCATTTATACAGGTTTGATTAAATAATACGCCATATTTACGGTTGATTAGTTTCCTTGTGTATTTCTCAAGGGATCTGAATAATCTTCTTGTACAAACATCTAAATTGAATAGAACATTTCCAATGGTTCCATTGTCTTTACATCTTGCATTTCCACTAATTTTACTATTGTCACAACAGTCACAACTAGTACTATTACTATTACTACTACTACTATTATCACTACTATCGACATGTTTCGACTGCTCGTCAGTCATCTTCCGGATAAGGAGGTTCTTTGCTGAGTTGTTGGTATTTACTGCAATAGTAAAATTAGTGGAAATGCAAGATGTAAAGACAATGGAACCATTGGAAATGTTCTATTCAATTTAGATGTTTGTACAAGAAGATTATTCAGATCCCTTGAGAAATACACAAGGAAACTAATCAACCGTAAATATGGCGTATTATTTAATCAAACCTGTATATATATATATATATATATATATATATATATATATATTACCATGATAAACGAAAAACGGTCCGGTAGGACAGATAACAATTAAAATAAGCAGTGACACATAAACTGAAACACAACAAAGACTCGCAATTCAATATTTCGACCGTAACACTGCTTATTTTAATTATATATATATATATAGTTCAATATAGACAAAGAAACATAGAGAAATCGAAAGAACACACTTACAGTCTCTAATTTTCGGTTTGAACCGTCTTCAGGAGAGATAAGAGAGGGAAACCAAGCGCACTGGTTCAGAGACGGTTGGAGACCCTCCGTCTCCAACGGTTTGTTGGGTCTCCAACCGTCTCTGAACCAGTGCGCTTGGTTTCCCTCTCTTATCTCTCCTGAAGACGGTTCAAACCGAAAACTAGAGACTGTAAGTGTGTTCTTTCGATTTCTCTATGTTTCTTTGTCTATATTGAACTATATTTGTCCGTTTTGGATCGTATTTCCAACGAAAAAGTGTATATATATATATATTATTCGATGCGATGTTGACCAATGGGAGTAGAGTTACAGGTCCAAGCGTAAGGTCCCAGTTGCCCGCTGCTCAGCAAAAAGCCTTTGCGTTCTGCCAATAGGTATAGAGGTTGCACAGTCCCTCTGTGTTAAATGATGTTTGGCAGAAAACATTAGCCTCACTTTACAGTGAACTCCTGTTCCCTTTCTATTTTTGATTTTTGTGGTGGTTGGGTGTTGTTGTTGTTTACTATTTTCTGTTACGGATATTGCTGGATATTTAAATGATACTCTCGGTTGTTTACTGCGAAAAGCCGCCTTCATCTTCATGCCAACAGGGGTAGAGGTTGCACAGTCCCTCTTGATTATTAAGAGATGTTGACACTGGAATCCAACTTCTTCTCGTAGAAACATCTTCAAGTTGTAGGTTTTGTATATTGTTCTCTTCGGTTTCTTATGTTCATGTTTTTTCTTCAGTTGAATGTTATTGCTGCTATTGATGGGTGGCTGGTAGGTGATGAAAAGTTCTGCACTGTTGACCTGGTGGTGGTATTTGCGACATGTTTCAACCATTCTCTGGTTATCTTCAGGCAAGGAAATGGCCCAGACGTTGGTCCTTATATACAGTTTTCTATGGGTTGTCCGGGGAAAGGAATATGATTCGATGCGATGTTGACCAATGGGAGTAGAGTTACAGGTCCAAGCGTAAGGTCCCAGTTGCCCGCTGCTCAGCAAAAAGCCTTTGCGTTCTGCCAATAGGTATAGAGGTTGCACAGTCCCTCTGTGTTAAATGATGTTTGGCAGAAAACATTAGCCTCACTTTACAGTGAACTCCTGTTCCCTTTCTATTTTTGATTTTTGTGGTGGTTGGGTGTTGTTGTTGTTTACTATTTTCTGTTACGGATATTGTTGGATATTTAAATGATACTCTCGGTTGTTTACTGCGAAAAGCCGCCTTCATCTTCATGCCAACAGGGGTAGAGGTTGCACAGTCCCTCTTGATTATTAAGAGATGTTGACACTGGAATCCAACTTCTTCTCGTAGAAACATCTTCAAGTTGTAGGTTTTGTATATTGTTCTCTTCGGTTTCTTATGTTCATGTTTTTTCTTCAGTTGAATGTTATTGCTGCTATTGATGGGTGGCTGGTAGGTGATGAAAAGTTCTGCACTGTTGACCTTTTCCTATTGGCAGAACGCAAAGGCTTTTTGCTGAGCAGCGGGCAACTGGGACCTTACGCTTGGACCTGTAACTCTACTCCCATTGGTCAACATCGCATCGAATCATATTCCTTTCCCCGGACAACCCATAGAAAACTGTATATAAGGACCAACGTCTGGGCCATTTCCTTGCCTGAAGATAACCAGAGAATGGTTGAAACATGTCGCAAATACCACCACCAGGTCAACAGTGCAGAACTTTTCATCACCTACCAGCCACCCATCAATAGCAGCAATAACATTCAACTGAAGAAAAAACATGAACATAAGAAACCGAAGAGAACAATATACAAAACCTACAACTTGAAGATGTTTCTACGAGAAGAAGTTGGATTCCAGTGTCAACATCTCTTAATAATCAAGAGGGACTGTGCAACCTCTACCCCTGTTGGCATGAAGATGAAGGCGGCTTTTCGCAGTAAACAACCGAGAGTATCATTTAAATATCCAGCAATATCCGTAACAGAAAATAGTAAACAACAACAACACCCAACCACCACAAAAATCAAAAATAGAAAGGGAACAGGAGTTCACTGTAAAGTGAGGCTAATGTTTTCTGCCAAACATCATTTAACACAGAGGGACTGTGCAACCTCTATACCTATTGGCAGAACGCAAAGGCTTTTTGCTGAGCAGCGGGCAACTGGGACCTTACGCTTGGACCTGTAACTCTACTCCCATTGGTCAACATCGCATCGAATCATATTCCTTTCCCCGGACAACCCATAGAAAACTATATATATATATATATATATATATATAAAACAAGATTTCACAATGAACACGTGAAATAAAAATCAACATCTAAAAACCATTAAGTAATGAGAAAAGTGAACAAGATATGTGAACAAGTAAGTAGTGTTTCGGGCATGCTGTCTGTCGAGGACTGACCTTTCCGCTTCCTAGTCCCACTGGAGGTCAAGGGAGGCGTCTTAGAGCCTGTCAAGTCTGATGACCCGTTACTGCCGGCTTTTAATTCACTATTCAAGTCTTCACTCAAATCTTCATTCGATCTTCCTTTATTGGCTAAAACAGAAAAAGACAGTTAAACATACATCATTACATTTAGAGCCAGCAAAAGTTTTACTTTATGTACTCCTTGGAGGCTTTGAAGCTAACTGTATCGTATTATAGTGCATACATCGAGGGTGAGGCTGAAGAATTTTCATCTAGACTACTGGCTGACTTAGACTCTCTCCGGTCATGGGGACTTTGGGGCATACCTTTCCAGGGTTTTTTTTTTTTTTGCATGATGTGGTGTCGTGGGACCCGCCTCCGCGAGGTCCACCTTGGGCGCATGAGCGGGCTCGGTCGCATCCCTCTTCTGAGGAATGTGGTGTGTTCCTTCATGTGGCTAAAGGGTCTCACGTAAAAAAGCATCGATCTGTAATTGCTTTGTTCATGGATCGAGCCGAAAGGCCGAGAAACATAACTACAAATCAAAACAGGTTTTAAAAGAGGGAGGATGAGAGGTGTATTTGTGGGGCCCCCCTCAGAGAGTGTTGCTCACGTTCTAGAGGTATGCCTCAGATATGCCAGAGAGCGTTTTGAATATGAATCTAATACGGGTGAGTTCGTGGAATCCACATACAGAAACACTTTAAAGAAGAACAGGGTTGCGTTTCTTAAATTCGTCTATGCTATAGGAACATGCAAGAGGACAGCAGTATTGCCCCCCAAGTGATCTTCATGTTGGCTAAAGTCCATATACCATGTTGAATACACTGGTTCTCGTAAGATCTAATACGCATGAGAAATGTTAATGTTCTTGTTTTTCTTTTGTTTTCCTTTACATGAATGCCTAAAATAACGGTTAAGACGGCACAAAGAACTCGAAATACGAGTAGATAATGAAACAAGAAATAAAAGGAAAAAAAACATAACAATTAAAAGAAAAAAAAAATTAAAATTAACCACACAGACAACACTGATTCCACAATGTAGATGACAAGTGTAGATAGGTTATAGGAAAATGAAATACACAGTCAGTTAGTTGCTCTTGAAGATGGGATCCGGACGGACCCGAAACCAGTCAAGCTTTTCTGAGACTTTACCAGGTATGAGGGACAGTATTACTACTAATTCTAATAATGGAAATTTTCATTTGTGTGGAGACTTGTTTGTTTATCCATTTATGGACAGTACTAATAATGATATTTTCTACCATTATATAATTTTTAATATTTTGGGACACTACAGTATCATCTTGGAATTTTTGTACAATAACCGTCAAAGACGGCCAAGGCTGCTAGTTAGGTTGAAGTGGCAGTCCCACAAGGGAACACACGTAGGCCAAGCATTGGCCCTTTGTGATACCACAGAATGAAGATTGATTCTACAGTGGGAGTCCTAAATTTTGCCTAACTCATGTGTATCTAGAGTAGGGATCTTTAACGAGTACCTGACATCGTATAGGCTCGGGACCGACGGTTTAACGTCCTTCTCCGAGGGACGACGTGCTCAGATGTATTCACCTCCCGCGTGAATAAATCGAGGACCAGGTGAGGATTGAACCCCGGTCCTATCAGTTCAGAGGTGAGCACGTAACCACTGAGCTAGCCTGGCCCCCTAGGGCTGCTAGTTACGAACTCTAAATTAATAGTAATTGTTTTTTTTTTTTTTTAATTCACACGTATGACCATAAATTCTTTGGTAACTTTTTGGCGTAAGGTTTAGCCGAAATGCCTCACATATCAATTATAAATGTTTCTATTCCACAGTCTGATTCTAGCAAATTGAGATTAACTTAAATAATAGGTTAAGATATTCTATTTATCATCTGCCACATGATAAATCGAGGTTTTATCTAACAATTTAAACTTTTAATAGTCAGTTCAAAAGGTACGCACTTTAGGTGATGGACTAAAGTTGTTCTTCCACGAAGATAACGTCTCCGTCGCAAATAAAACAACTTACGTCTTCTTTAAAATGTTAAAATACAGTAATGTTTACATTCTCAAGTATCTACACAGTGCACAGTGCTGCAAACACAATATCAACTGTGCTAAAACAGCAAATTTCCCTTCAATTTGTTTATAAAAAAAAAAATCAAATATTAAAACAATCATTTCAGCTATATTGTATTCTCATTCATCAAACGCGAGGAAACAACAGGTACACGAGAAATAGAAACTACTTAGTGTCTAATTTTCGGTTTAACCATTATCAGGAGAGAAGTGATAGGGACACCAAGAACTGTCTGAACAGTTCAGTGACACGTGTTCATTCAAACTACAGTTGTTTTGAAATCCACAGACTATTTTTATTTGTAAAATAATTTGTAATGTTAATACTTAGTTTTTTCTGTTTTTAAAATTTATACTTCTGCCTATGAAAAAGGCTTTAAATAAAAACTGAAACGTTAGCAGTGAGAGTTTAATTTGAACCTGAAGAACTGACCGAGTCCCGATAAACTTTAGTTTTGTTTCTATTCCACGGTCGATACTTTTATCAATATATATATATATATATATATATATTCAATGATTAAACCACAATAAGAATGGGAAAACAAGACTAAGATCTTTCAACCGTAACAAGCGGTCTTCGTCAGAGTCAAAAACCCAACTGGATTTTTGACTCTGACGAACTCCAGTTGAGTTTTTGACTCTGACGAAGACCGCTTGTTACGGTTGAAAGATCTTAGTTTTGTTTTCCCATTTTCTTATTGTGGTTTGATCATTGATTGTTATTTCACGTGTTTATATGAAATCTTTTTATATATATATATATATATATATATATATATATATATAGTTCAATATAAACAAAGAAACATAGAGAAATCAAAAGAACACACTTACAGTCTCTAATTTTCGGTTTGAACCGTCTTCAGGAGAGATAAGAGAGGGAAACCAAGCGCACTGGTTCAGAGACGGTTGGAGATCAACAGTGTTGCCGCATGCGCGCCCGTTCACAGAAAATAAGGTAGACAGGAATCAATTTATAATTACATTAAATTAATGGAATATGAAAACAACAAATAAATAAAAGAAAAAATTGAAAAATTAAGGGAAATTGATACATATTAACGAACAGAGAAATTGATACATAAACAAAAGTACTGACTAAGCTATGATTCTCTATGTTTCTTTGTTTATATTGAACTATATTTGTCCGTTTTGGATCGTATTTCCAACGAAAAAAAGTATATATATATATATATCTTTTCTCCTGAAGACGGATCATCCGAAAATTTGAGTTTGTAAGTGTGTCTCTTTCTCTGTGTGTTGCTTTTCTTCGTTTGTGAACTGATATATATATATATATATATATATATATATATATATATATATATATATATATATTGTATGTTTTGTTATTGAGGGATAGGTCATATTAAAGAAAATAAACTCCTTCCTAGGCCAACGTTTCTAATAACCAATTAATTCTCATGTAACTAACTTAAATAACCATTGGCACACTTTCCAAGGAAAACTAATTTCCTTTTGTCTGATATTACGTAAAGCACGACTGAAGTTTTGAAATCTACTCACTTTTTTACTTTCTAATTTAAAGTTTTTTTTTTGACATATACTCACAAGTTTTCCTTTTTGACTTATAAGAGTCCTCCTGACTCTCACTCTGCTCACTACCCCCTCCTCCTCCTCCCCCTCCTCCTCCGCTGCCGCCACCCCCACTGCCTACACTACTACTGATTGGCCGGTAGGGGGGGATTGTTTTGACATTGGCACCTTTTTTCTGAAATAAAATAACCATAAAATAGATATAAAATAACCATATATCTGAGCTAAAATAAAATAGCTCAACAATATCAACTACTCAACTAAATTCCATTCACTTGAATGGACTTCAATCAAAATGATTTATACAACAACTAAAATATAACACGAATATTACGAATGAAGGTATTAACTTTAGCTTATGTTCTATTGTTCTAACGAAATATATATATATATATATATATATATAGATTCTTCATTCACGATGTTTTTACTTATAGCTTCTATTTGCTCACGATCTTCCTTTGTCCTGGTGATAATTGCTAATTCAATACCATATGCTTAAAAGAGGACTTGCTGCCGAAATCACTAATACACATACACACACACACACACACACACACATATATATATATATATATATATATATATATATATATATATATATATATCGTTGGAAATACGATCCAAAACGGACAAATATAGTTCAATATAGACAAAAAAACATAGAGAAATCAAAAGAACACACTTACAGTTTCTAATTTTCGGTGGAACCGTCTTCAGGAGAGACAAGAGAGGGAAACCAAGCGCACTGGTACACAGACGGCTCAGTACCGTCTCTGTACCAGTGCGCTTGGTTTCCCTCTCTTGTCTCTCCTGAAGACGGTTACACCGAAAATTAGAGACTGTAAGTGTGTTCTTTTGATTTCTCTATGTTTCTTTGTCTATATTGAACTATATATATATATTTGTGTATGATGGCAGCAAATCCTCACGTAAACATGTTTCATTAAAGTACACAGCAGCCTCTGCGTTAACGACTTTTAAGCTGGTCTGCTCCAATTTACTCCAATCTTAATTAAGATGTCTCTTGGGCAATTGATATGGCTTTTAACACCAGCCCACCGCAAAGCTGTTCGTAAATTGGAGCAGACCAGCTTAAAAGTCGTTAACGCAGAGGCTGCTGTGTACTTTAATGAAATATATATATATATATATATATATATATATATATATATATAAAAGGATTTCACATAAACACGTGAAACAACAATCAATGATCAAACCACAATAAGAAATGGGAAAACAAGACTAAGATCTTTCAACCGTAACAAGCGGTCTTCGTCAGAGTCAAAAACCCAACTGACGAAGACCGCTTGTTACGGTTGAAAGATCTTAGTCTTGTTTTCCCATTTCTTATTGTGGTTTGATCATTTATATATATAATATATATATATATATATATATATATATATATATATATATATATAACAAGATTTCACATAAATACGTGAAATAACAATCAATGATCAAACTACAATATGGAATGGAAAAAAGATACTAAGATCTTTCAACCGTAGCAAAAGGTCTTCGTCAGAGTAAAAAACCCAACAGAGTGGGTTAGTTGGGTTTTTTGACTCTGACGAAGACCGCTTGGTACGGTTCAAAGATCTTAAGCTTGTTTCCCCATTTCATATTGTGGTTTGAATATATATATATATATATATATATTCACTGTTTCGTCATTGAGGGCTAGGTCAAATAAAAGAAAATAAACTCCTTTCTAGGCCGACGTTTCGATGTATTTGTACATCATCTTCAGGGCTAAAATTAGAGTAAGACTATAATACATTTATCAAAACAATCTACAACTCACATAGATTGTTTTGATAAATGTATTATAGTCTTACTCTAATTTTAGCCCTGAAGATGATGTACAAATACATCGAAACGTCGGCCTAGAAAGGAGTTTATTTTCTTTTATTTGACCCAGCCCTCAATAACGAAACAGTGAATAGAATAGAAGAGGTCAATAACAATTTTTGAGTTTATATATATATATATATATATATAAAAAGATTTCACATAAACACGTGAAACAACAATCAATGATCAAACCACAATAAGAAATGGGAAAACAAGACTAAGATCTTTCAACCGTAACAAGCGGTCTTCGTCAGAGTCAAAAACCCAACTGCTGGGTTTTTGACTCTGACGAAGACCGCTTGTTACGGTTGAAAGATCTTAGTTTTGTTTTCCCATTTCTTATTGTGGTTTGATCATTGATATTTTCCAGTTGGGTTTTTGACTCTGACGAAGACCGCTTGTTACGGTTGAGGATCTTGGTCTTGTTTTCCCATTTCTTATTGTGGGGTGGTCATTTATATATATATATATATATATATATATATATATATATTCGTATACTTTGGTATCGGTCTTTCAGATATGCATGCTTTGTTGAACACGACAGCATAGTTTCTGTCTATAATCTTCTTCTCAAGAACTTCGACCTGCCTAAAAATAGCTTTTTCTTTGTTAGAACACTCCGACTATTCGGAGACCAAAAACCAACCCAACCTGAGACTAGAACCAGTGCCAATAAATCTGAAATATTGAATACTATCATCCCATTGGTTAGATTTTTGCAACCTCTACATGACCACCTCAACCGTTGTTCTAACAACGAAAAAGCTGTTTTTAGGCAGGTCGATGTTCTTGAGAAGATGGTTATAGACAGGAACTACTCTGTCGTGTTCTACAAAGCATGCATATATATATTTGCATATTTTGGAAGTACTCCTTGATTTATGCTAGTTAAATATGCCCAGTTGGTCAACTCCTATTTTGATTGTTCTCTGACAGGGTCAGTGCGTAATGTGGAATCTCTCATTGAGAACATGATGAGAGTGAGGTTGACTTGATTCAAGCATCCTTTCATGAAGGTGTGATAGCTGTCTGAAGTACATCTACAAGGCAGAAGGTGGCTTACAAGTCTATTGTAGTGGTGATGGCAGTAACCGCAATACTTGACGTTGTCCTGGTAGTTACCAGCCTCCTCGCACAGTAGACCATGACTCTGCGCACACGTCACGTGGAACTGCTGCCGACATCCGCTCCTGTTACACTGCATACAAGCCCCCACGGTGCACACTCGGTTACCTCTCTGACTATCCTCGCAAATATAGCAGCTCTGCAAAAACAAATAAAAATCAGTATATATATATATATATATATATATATACATACATATATATATACATATATATATAATATATACCAATTAAAAAAGATAGCACACAGATAGAAACAGGAATAACTCACTTCTATATTTCGACCAACGTCGTTATCAGGAGGCGATGAGTCAAGCAGGAAGGCAGAGTCACCGCTGTCGGTGAAGCGGGACTCTTTGCCTTTCCTATATTCAAAGGGGGAGAGGAATTTTGCGACCAACCTGGAGGGAGGAGCTCTTAAGATTGTTTTGGACGGGACCGTACCTTACGACAGCACGGGGACGGGCAAACTGTACGATCACGGAGAGGGGGGGGGGGGCTAGTCATTTGGGGGAGCCTAAATCTTACGACCGTCCCGAAGGGGGGGGCTCTTAAGATTGTTTTGGACGGGACCATACCTTACGACAGCACGAGGAGGGGCAAACTGTAAAATCACGGGAAGGGGGGGCTAAATCTTACGACCGTCCCGAAGGGGGAGGGAAATTTTGCGTCCAACCCTGGGGGTGGGGGGGCCTCTAAGCTTGTTTTGGACGGGACCATACCTTTGGACAGCACGGGGAGGGGCAAACTGTAAGATCCCGCGGGGCTAATTCTACTACCTTCAAGGGTTTGTGGATCTTACCTTACGGCCATCCTTGGGGAGGGGGTTACGGTCATTTAGAAGGGGCCTAAATCTTACGATCGTCCCGAAGGGGGAGGGGAATTTTGCGGCCAACCCCCGGGGGGGGGGGGGGGGCTCTTAAGTTTATTTTGGATGGAACCATACCTTACGACAGCATGGGGAGGGACAAAGTGTACAATCACCGGGGGGGTGCTATTTCTACTACCTTCAAGGGGGTGGGTATCTTACCTTACGGCCACCCTTGGGGGGGAGGGGGGGCAATTTTATGACTACACGAAGGGCTGGAAATCTTACGGCCGCCCCTGGCTTGAAAAATAGTTGCTTCGTCACTAATTAACCTGCATATAAACTAAAATTAAAAGGTGTTTGATTTGAGATGACCTTGTTAAAGCGCTCCGGTGGCACCTGATGAAGTATAATGGGCTCCATGGTGGTGACATTGCCAAACCTCACCTCAGGAATATAAAGGGCACAAATGACATGCGCCCACCTGTTGTTATCAGTCGGCTTGAGGGCCCCGTCCCTGCTCGGGCACAGTTCACATTTCTGAAATCAGTAATCCATTCTTAGCACCTACAGATAAAACGCTAAAACTAAGCTGAAAACATAGAAAAACAATCTTGATACCTGCACCCTTATCACTATCAACAAGAAAAGAAACAAACCCATTACAAGGTGGCCAGGCTAGCTCAGTGGTTACGTGCTCGCCTCTGAACTGATAGGACCGGGGTTCGATCCCCACCTGGCACTTGATTTATTCATGCGGGAGTTGAATAAATCTGAACACGTCGTCCATCGGAGAAGGACGTTAAACCGTCGGTCCCGAGCCTGTACGATGTCAGGTATTCGTTAAAGATCCCTACTCTAAATACACTTGAGTTAGGCAAAATTTAGTACTCCCACTGTAGAATCAATCTTCATTGTGTGGTATCACAAAGGGCCAATGCTCGGCCTACGTGTGTTCCCTTGTGGAACTGCCACTGCAAACTAACTAACTAAACCCATTACAAAAATAATTACAACAAATTTAATTCTCCTATACGAGTAGCTATAAATATTTTTTAAAACCTTAGTTTAAAAAAATTTGGATAAGTTTCAATTTCTATGCAGATTAATAATTTCCGTAATTTATTTTATTTTTGCTTTGATTTTATTTACTTTAATTATACCGTATTTAAAAAATTACTGAAGTTATAGTTTTATTTTTTTTTTACAATTTGCAAAAATGAACATGTTTCATATTTAGATATACTGAATTGCTATACCAAAACTATTGCTGTACGTGTTTGATATTTGGGTATAATGAACGCTTGCTATACCAGAACTATAGCTGTAAATGTTTAACATTTGGGCATAATGAACGCTTTCTATACCAGAACTATAGCTGTACATGTTTAATATTTGGGTATAATGAATGCTTGCTATACCAGAACTATAGTTGTACATGTTAATATTTGGGTATAATGAACGCTTGATATACCAGAACTATAGTTGTACATGGTTAATATTTGGGTATAATAAACGCTTGCTACACCAGAACTATAGTTGTAAATATTAAATATTGGGGTATAATGAAGGCTTGCTATACCAGAACTATAATTGTACATGTTTAATATTTGGGTATAATGAACGCTTGCTATACCAGAAGTATAGCTGTAAATGTTTAATATTTGGGTATAATGAACGCCTGCTACACCAGAACTATAGTTGTACATGTTTAATATTTGGGTATAATGAATAATTGATATACCAGAACTATAGCTGTAAATGTTTAATATTTGGGTATAATGAACGCCTGCTATACCAGAACTATAGTTGTAAATATTAAATATTGGGGTATAATGAAGGTTTGCTATACCAGAACTATAGTTGCACATGTTGAATATTTGGGTATAATGAATAATTGATATACCAGAACTATAGCTGTAAATGTTTAATATTTGGGTATAATAAACGCCTGCTATACCAGAACTATAGTTGTACATTTTTAATATTGGGGTATAATGAAGGTTTGCTATACCAGAACTATAGTTGCACATGTTGAATATTTGGGTATAATGCTATACTATAACTAACCTTAGCGACGTCAGGCGATTCACACTTTCTACAGTACCAGTTACCAATAGGAACGGAGACGATTCCATAGCAAGCTGGAACAAATAGAACAAAATTAACTATTAGGGTATAGTTAAAGAAGTGCTATTGAATCAGCCTTACATCTGACTAAAGCTGCATCTTAGTTACGATCATTAGATTAGGTAAATTATAGGTCTTACAGTATAGCTATGGGTATATATGGGTCCTATTAGGTACTAATCATAGTTAATCAGGCTTACAGTTTGACTAAAGTTACAACTTAGTTAAGATCATTAGATTAGGTAAATTATAGGTCTTATAGTATTAGATTGGATTGGTCTTACAGTATAGCTATGGGTATATATGAGTCCTATTAGGTACTAATTATAGTTAATCAGCCTTACAGTTTGACTAAAGTTACAACTTAGTTAAGATCATTAGATTAGGTAAATTATAGGTCTTACAGTATTAGATTGGATTGGTCTTACAGTATAGCTATAAGTATATATGGGTCCTATTAGGTACTAATTATAGTTAATCAGCCTTACAGTTTTACTAAAGTTACAACTTAGTTAAGATCATTAGATTAGGTAAATTACAGGTCTTACAGTATTAGATTGGATCGGTCTTACAGTATAGCTATAAGTATAGATGGGTTCTATTAGGTACTAATTATAGTTAATCAGCCTTACAGTTTGACTAAAGTTACAACTTAGTTAAGATCATTAGATTAGGTAAATTATAGGTCTTACAGTATTAGATTGGATTGGTCTTACAGTATAGCTATAAGTATATATGGGTCCTATTAGGTACTAATTATAGTTAATCAGCCTTACAGTTTGACTAAAGTTACAACTTAGTTAAGATCATTAGATTAGGTAAATTATAGGTCTTATAGTATAGCTATAAGTATATATGGGTCCTATTAGGTACTAATTATAGTTAATCAACCTTACAGTTTGACTAAAGTTACAACTTAGTTAAGATCATTAGATTAGGTAAATTATAGGTCTTATAGTATAGCTATAAGTATATATGGGTCCTATTAGGTACTAATTATAGTTAATCAGCCTTACAGTTTGACTAAAGTTACAACTTAGTTAAGATCATTAGATTAGGTAAATTATAGGTCTTACAGTATAGCTATGGGTATATATGGGTCCCATTATGTACTAATCATAGTTAATCAGCCTTACAGTTTGACTAAAGTTACAACTTAGTTAAGATCATTAGATTAGGTAAATTATAGGTCTTACAGTATAGCTATTGGTATATATGGGTCCCATTAGGTACTAATCATAGTTAATCAGGCTTACAGTTTGACTAAAGTTACAACTTAGTTAAGATCATTAGATTAGGTAAATTATAGGTCTTATAGTATAGCTATAAGTATATATGGGTCCTATTAGGTACTAATTATAGTTAATCAGCCTTACAGTTTGACTAAAGTTACAACTTAGTTAAGATCATTAGATTAGG
The DNA here is from genome assembly GCA_026182355.1 of Hermatobates lingyangjiaoensis. Taxonomy (NCBI): domain Eukaryota; kingdom Metazoa; phylum Arthropoda; class Insecta; order Hemiptera; family Hermatobatidae; genus Hermatobates; species Hermatobates lingyangjiaoensis. The sequence goes on from JAPFBL010000369.1 coordinate 135,627, forward strand.
TAAATTATAGGTCTTATAGTATAGCTATAAGTATATATGGGTCCTATTAGGTACTAATTATAGTTAATCAGCCTTACAGTTTGACTAAAGTTACAACTTAGTTAAGATCATTAGATTAGGTAAATTATAGGTCTTATAGTATAGCTATAAGTATATATGGGTCCTATTAGGTACTAATTATAGTTAATCAGCCTTACAGTTTGACTAAAGTTACAACTTAGTTAAGATCATTAGATTAGGTAAATTATAGGTCTTACAGTATAGCTATGGGTATATATGGGTCCTATTAGGTACTAATCATAGTTAATCAGGCTTACAGTTTGACTAAAGTTACAACTTAGTTAAGATCATTAGATTATGTAAATTATAGGTCTTACAGTATTAGATGGGATCGGTCTTACAGTATAGCTATGGGTATATATGGATACTATTATGTACTAATCATAGTTAATCGGCCTTACAGTATATATATAAGAAGGCCTTATCATCTAATAAGTATATTGAATCAGTCTTACAATATAATCGTAAATGAGTATAAAAAGGTCTTATATAATGTTTTATCACGTCTACCTCAACAGTATAAACATGAGTGTAGGAAGTCCTTTTTATGTAATAAGTACATTGAAACCAGTCTTATAGTATAAATATGGGCGAGGAAAAGTCTTGTTTATTATCCTATAAGTATATTGATCAGTCCTACAGTACAAATATGGGCGTATATAATAATTATATAATAAGCTAGATTATGTTTGCTTTACAGTATAAGTATGAGTATAGAAGGGCCTTATTATATAATAATTATATTGAATCAGTCTCAGAGTATTTACAATACAAAAGTAAGCAGTATTTCTGTACAATAAGTGCAATTTTATTCAATCAACCACAGTATACTCGTATATAATACAATATACAATAAGGCTTATGAGTGAAGAAGCCTTATTGATTAATTAACCATTAACATTAATGCAGCTGTACAGTATATGTAAAAATGCCTTATTAAAGGAACTGAATTAGTCTTACAGTATAAGATGGATGAAGATAGGACTTAATGATTAATACACTTTTACTTTAACAATTTATAAACAAAATGTCAAAATTTATCCTGTACACTGTCAGGTATTTGTTAAAGAAAATACACTTGGCATAGGGAAAATTTAGGGGTTACAACGTAGAATCATATTTTCTATTATTGCTTCCAGTAGCTTTTGACGAGGTAGGCTAAGAAATCTGTGGTTTTCAGTAAACTGGATCTCTTTGAATGCGTCCAAAGCAACCCTCTCATCAATTTCTTTTTCAAATATCCCTATATTGTCCTTAAGCAATTCAAATGCTTTAATAGACCTCTTTATGAGGTTTTCTCCTCTGAACAAAGTTGTGTCTCTTGCTTGGAAGGCATTAGTGAGCAATGGCATTTCATTCAAAATATCAATCATTAAAGCTAGGTCCTTTAGAATTTTTTTTTGCATAGACAAGTAAGCCATCCCTGAATTATTTATCTAAACAAACACTTACTTTAATCTGGCGATTTCAGGAAATTAGATCTAAAAACATTCAATATTTGATTAAGAACTACAAGTTAAAACTAGGCCTAATGTAGGCTAGACTAACTCAACATCTGCATTGTCATGAGCAGTTTGAGCACTGTAACAGTTACGCAAACGAAACTAAATTGTTTAGTTATATATAGGCTAAGAGGTCAGGTTAGCTCAGTGGTTACGTGCCCGCCTCTGAACTCATAGGACCGGGGTTCGATCCCCACCTGGCCACGATTTATTCACGCGGGAGGTGAATAAATCTGAGCACGTCGTCTCTCGGAGGAGGATGTTAAACTGTCGAGCCTATGCGATGTCAGATACTCGTTAAAGATCCCTACTCTAAATACACTTGAGTTAGGCATAATTTAGGACTCCCACTGTAGAATCAATCTTCATTGTGTGGTATCACAAAGGGCCAATGCTTGGCCTACGTGTGTTCCCTTGTGGAACTGCCACTGTAACCTAACCTAATCTATATATAGGCTATATACATGCACAAGATACGTGAGTCACGCGACACTTGTGTAGTTTGATATGTCCTATGTATGTATTTTGAGACTGTGCCATTACAACCTAACCTAACAAGCTGCACACTAGGGAAAGAAATTTAAAACAGATCCAAAAACTGAAAATATTAAACAACACTGACTATAAACCTGCTCTGTTTACATCTACTTAAGATTTCAAATCTATGTATTTAGTTATGAAAGTATCACGACCGAACCACGACCTTTGCATTGGCAGTCCAGTACGCTACTCTCTGCGCCAAGAAGTCTTTGTTACAGTACAGTTCCAAAACCTGATATAAATGATAACAAGGTTTTGTATAAGTCAATTAAAGATGAAGCCTTGGACGTTGCACACAAGTGAAACAAGGAATACCTGTTAATTTCAGTTTATACTCGATCATTCAAATAAATATTAAAGAAAGCAGTGAGTAATATATTACTTCACAAATAATAGCATTAAAAAGAAGAATGAAAAATAAATTCTCTCAACTCGTCAGGTAAAATCTATTTCTGTTATAGAATGAACCAAAGAATTTTTTCAGGGAAAGGTATTTGTCCCATTTTTGGAATCTTATTGTTGTTTAGACGATGTTTTTTTTTAGTGCACGTATTCACTTTTCATTCTTAGTGATATTCTCTACACCAGGAGTGTCAAAGTCAGAATGGACGGAGGGCCTCATAAAAAATTTAGCAACAAGCCGAGGGCCGGACTGATCAAATGTTTATTGAAGTTTTTTAAAAATAACCACATATAGTGTAGTGAACGAAATTGAACCTACTGAAAACCTAACAAATATATTGCAATATGATCGGATAAATGAAGCAATATTTTATGGCTTTGTCAGTCATTTTCAACAGCATAAAAGACAAATTTCCTTTATATATAAATCCCTATAACAAGGCCATTCAATGACTGAAGAGGTATTATTCAAGGCAGAATCAGTATATTTGCTTATTTAGACATACAGGTTTCCCAGCTAGCTCCGTGAACATGTACTTCGACTCCCACCTTGTTTGAAACCACCGGTTTTCTCAGTGCCCGCCTTCCGTTTTGCCATTTTTGAAAGGGTATATGAAAGTTAACTTTTCCTATTATGCTAATGACTGCTGATAAATTATGAAATGAAGCCATGCTCGCTGCGTCGCCTTTGCATTGTGGAAAATGTACTCTACAGAAAGTTTTAGTTCATTTATGTAAAACAGTGTTTCAGCATGGTCCATTACATGTTGCTCTCAGTAGGGTCATTTATAGTTTATCTGCATCTACCTGAACATAATTGCATTACAAAGGAAGGTGATGGGTGACCCAACAGGTCACGAGTAGTCTAGAATATAATACAATTTATAATGAACAACACAAAAAAAAAGGGGGGCAAGGCTAGCTCAGTGGTTACGTGCTCACCTCTGAACTGATAGGACCGGGGTTCAATCCACACCTGGCCCTCGATTTATTCACGCAGGAGATGAATAAATCTGAGCACGTCTTTCCTCGGAGAAGAACGTTAAACCGTCGGTCCCGAGCCTGTACGATGTCAGGTACTCGTTAAAGATCCCTACTCTAAATACATTTGAGTTAGGTAATATTTAGGACTCCCACTGTAGAATCAATCTTCATTGTGTGGTATCACAAAGGGCCAATGCTTGGCCTAAGTGTGTTCCCTTGTGGGACTGCCACTGCAACCTAACCTAACCTAACACACAAAAAAAAAGTCTAGACTAAATATTAACGTACTATAGAATAATAGCCTAACCTCAACACAGTTTACTAGGGTTTGATCAGTGTTTCCCAAACTTTTTCGAGTGACCGCCCCCTTGGGTCCATAAACTCAACACCCTTGAATAATAATCAGATTCCTAGACTAAATAACCAAATGAGTAACATTTTAATAATTAAAATAATTACTAATCGAATATTTATTTAGAATCCAATAGATGTATTGTTTTATAGCATCTTTATGCAAAAGAATTAATACACAATAAAAGAAAACTTAGATGAGAATATACTTTTAACATAAAAATGAATTATCAAAACAAATAATTTTAAGAATCTGTTTCCTAGAAGTTTACATGTCGTGTTTTCACTTAAATTTAGAAATTATATTGCATGAACATTTTTAATTTATGGAAATAGAATCCCCACTCCTTTTTGCACTACCGCCTCTTCGATATCAAAGCACCGCCCGCTTTGGGAAACACTGGGTTAGACCGACTGACTACTGTAGTACTGTAATAGCCGATTTGAAAAGATTTGAATGAAATTGGAGTAGCGTAGATATATGAGAAGGGAGGATAGATAGACTATTCTCTGCCTCACCTTGCATTAAATCACAATCATCAAATACTGTTAGTTTATGTTTATTATACATTAAAATACGTTATAATAATATTGTTTATGCATTATAAAGGTATAGTTATAGATGTGTTCTCTAATTGGGGTTCGGTCAATTTTCCAGGATAAAAAATTAAACTCTCGTTTCCAACGTTTCGGTTTTATCTAAAACCTTTTTCATATGCAGAAGTAAGAGAATTTTTTAACTAAGAAAATGAAATTTACATTATTTAAAGCAGTGTTTCTTAACCTTTTTAGTGCAGTGGACCCCTTTAAAATTTTTAAATATGTCACGGACCCCTCTGTGAAAAAAATTTGTTTAAACGTCAATTATTACAAAATATATTCTATTTTATTATTTAAATATTTCTATTTCAATAATATAACTGTAGAGAGATATCTTTATGTTCCTGGATACAAAATAATAATTGTAATTTATTTTCAATATGAAGGCTGTTGCTGCTTTTCCTTGATTAGGAGATTGAATTGAGGGATGGTTTTCGACAAAGCAACGCACATTTCATGTTCGACAATCAGTCGATTTCGATGTTTTGTTTTTATTGTTACGGTTTTGGTTTTATTGTTAATTTTAAAAATTAGGAGCAGTCGGCGAACCCCCAAAATATGATCCATGGACCCCCGAGGGGTCCATGAACCACAGGTTAAGAATAAGAAACATTGATTTAAAGGAACAACAATGTTAACCGGACAAAAACCTTCGACTAGACTTTGTCGAAGTCTAGACTGCCTGTGAAAAAAGGTTTTTAATAAAACCGAAACGTTGGCAACGAGAAATTGATTTTTTATCCTGGAAAATTGACCGAACACCGATTAGAGAGAGAATACACCTATTCTATCAAACGGTCGATATATTATTGAATCTGGTATAGTTATAATTATATTACGGCACTGTTTTCATGACCACAAACTATCAACAACCACTTTTTCTTTTTCTCAGAGTTTGGTCAGGGTAAATATATGGAATCACCTTTTTGCCAACGTTTCGTCTTTATTTCAAGACATCCTCAGGGCTATAAACTAACAAAAAAACAATAAACAATGGACATTTGTCATTTCTACTTTAGAAACTCATAAACAAATTGAACCCAGCCTTCAGTAAGTTCTTTTTTCAATTTGTTTATGATGTTTTAAAGTAGAAATGACAAATGTCCATTGTTTATTGTTTTTTTTTTTTAGTTTATAGCCCAGAGGATGTCTTGAAATAAAGACGAAACGTTCGCAAAAAGGTGATTCCATATATTTACCCTGACCAAACTCTGAGAAAAAGAAAAAGTGTTTGTTATAATTATAGTTATAAAGGTATAATCTGTCTCTCTCTTAAAGGTGACTTGCTTTAAATCACAATCATCAAATACTGTTAGTTTATATTTCTTAAACATTAAAATACGTTATAACAATATTGTTTATGCATAATAAAGGTATAGCTTGCTTAAGATAACAGAATTATCTAGGAAGTAGCCAATTCACTAGGCTACTAGCTACTAGGTTCACTAGGCTAGTTATTTACTACGATTTTACTAGTTTACTAGGAGTAGCCTAGGGCTTCTTAAACTGTGGGTCGCGACCCCCCTGGGGGTCGCGAGACTACTGAAAGGGGGTCGCAAAGATCTGATACTTTTCAATCATTATAAATAAAATTTTAAAATTAGTATACACACTAAGTACAAATATAAATACAAATAAAAATCATACAAAATACTATTGTAGTTTCCAATTATATATATGTGAAATGAATGGGTACGTATTCTTTAATCCTTATTTTATTTACATTGTAAAATAGTGCGATATTACATCTACATCTACGGTTAATATATATTTCATTATATGGAGGAGGGGGTCGTTTAAAATTTCCTAAGCTTGAAGGGGGTCGCTATATAAAAAAGTTTAAGAATCCCTGGCCTAGGGAACTCGGTCTCATTCTGCCCTCATTGTGAATTAACCAATTCCCGGATGATAATTAACGATATTCCGAAAAAAAAGTACAGAAATTTGAAAGTAAAATTAAAATAACTGGCTACGCAAATAAATATAAAAAATGTAATTGTTTTATAATAAAAAATTGTCATTTTGCATTATTAAAATTGAAACTCGGGTTAAGAACAGTATTACAGGAATAAAATGTAAAAACAATTACGACCTTATAAATTCATTTTGGCTTAAAATTTTGCTAGCAATGTATGATTTTAATTTTTTTTTTCTATTTTCTATTTTTATCCTAAAAATGCCCCCCGGTACGGACCACCTCCCTTGCTACGTCACTGACTATTATAACAAAGCAAGCTCCTTAAAACAAGTAATACAGAATATACGATTATATGACTAGAAACGTAAAAATTAATATTTAGTGTAAATCAATAAACTGAAAAACAATAAATAATATATTTAAATATAATATATATATATTCACTTAATAAACGTAAAGACTATCCAAACTGGACACAATAACCGTTCAAAATTGAGGATAGGTAACACACAAAGTAAAGAAACACACTTACAAACTCAAATTTTCGGGCAATCCGTCTTTAGGAGAAAAGATAAAGGGAGACCAAGCACGTTGTAGACACGGGTTACTAGCCGTTGCGTCTACAACGTGCTTGGTCTCCCTTTTTTCTTTTCTCCTTTAAGATGGATTACCCGAAAATTTGAGTTTGTGTGTTTCTTTACTTTGTGTGTTACCTATCCTCAATTTTGAACTGTTAATATATTATTTATATATATAAATTTTATAATAATAATATTATAATAATTTTTTTGAATCATTGTATTATTTCTTATATTTCCTCTGTTTTTGTAGGCCTATAAACTTTATTTTAGAGGTCTCAAGAAAAAGAAGTTGAACTTGTTGCCATAGTTAACTTCGTTTTTTTTAAAAGTTTAAATAATTTTTTTTCTGTTTTCGTATACTATGTTTCACTGCACGGATGTAATTTATTATTTTTTTCGTTTAAAATGTTCTTAAGAGATACCAAATATGTTGTAAAAAAAATGGTTGGCACGTTGAAAAAGTTTATGTCAGAGACTTGGCTGATTTTGACACGCACTCTCAAAAAGGTTGCCCACCCCTGCTCAAAAACTATCTTATATCTCCGGCTTATTATATCTTATCTCCGGCCCTCACCAGTGGGTGAGAGCATTTATTGGCAAATCCTCCTATACTGGTACTCATTCTTAATGAGCCCTGACCCGGGGGAATGGGTACTTCCCTCCTTGGAGGGGGACGACCAAATCCACAAGGATAAGGGTAGTCCTTAAACTGTCAGCGTGTAGGTGCTGGTCAGCACTGAGCAACTCTGTACAATATACAATATGCAGGAATGTGTGACTTTGGCCCATATAGTATTGAGATGTCCTATCTATGACCCTGAAAGGGAAGCCTTCTTACCCCACAGCTTTTTCAATAAAGAATGACCGCATATAACCAACCTTGTCTCTCTCCTAGGAATTATGCATAAAAGACAAGCTGCAAATTTGTTATTATATTAGGAATATACTTCAATTTTTTGTAAATATTTTAAAAATTAGAGCTTTTATTTTAAATGAGTAAAAAAAAAGCTTTTAAGAAAGGTTTCAATAACAGTATATTTCAGATTTTATTTGTTTTTTATGTATTTCGTTATTATTGATTAAATTATGGCTTGAAAATACTAGCATGTGAACTTTAAACTATGAAGCAATGTAATACTTCTTTGAATAAAGTTTATATTTTAAATACAAATATTATTCTATCTCTCTCTATCAATCCACAAGAGGTATTACACCATAAGTATGTACATTAATAAAATGCATGACAGTAAAATTGAACTATACAATAATACATTTATATGACTCTGTTCCAAAAGTTACAGAGAAAGTTGAATTTTACTCTAGCTTTGTACATTTGTACAATGTATGTCAATAATGTTACAGAGAAATTAATTTTATGTTAATAAAAAATATTTATTAACATTGCTATAGCCACATAAATATACATATAATGATCAAAACCACAATATGAAATGGGAAAAGATTAAGATCTTTCAACCGTAACAAGTGATCTTCGTCAGAGTCAAAAACCCAACTTAAACACTAGATGCAGGATGAAACAACTGCATCTAGTTTTTCAGTTGGGTTTTTAACTCTGACGAAGACAGCTAGTTACGGTTGAAAGATCTTAGCCTTGTTTTCCCATTTCATATTATGGTTTGATCATTGTTTGTTATTTCACGTATTTATGTGAAATCTTTTTATAATAATTTTATAATTAATTCTTTGCAGTTAAAGTAATAAATGATCAAACCAAAATATGAAATGGGAAAACAAGACTAAGATCTTTCAACCATAACAAGCGGTCTTCGTCAGAGTCAAAAACCTAACTTGTTGTTTTCCCATTTCATATTGTGGTTTGATCATTGATTGTTATTACACGTGATTATGTGAAATCTTTTTGTAGAATAATAAATGCCATTGACTGAGAAAAGGCGTTCTGTATTGGAGTTTGATCAAATAAAGTTAAGCAGGACTGTGCAGAGAGCATCTGGAGAGTTCTCTAAAGGGATACCAACGGGAATGCAGATTTGGTGCTGGCATAAAGAGTCCAAAGAGGAAGGCTATCTGTGCTGGAAAAAAGGATTCGGGCGACCAAAAACATCGGGGATAGAGAGAGAGAGAGAAAGGGGGAAGAGAGAAGAGGGAGAGAGAGAGAAGGGAGAGAAAGGGGGAAGAGAGAGAGAGAGAGAGAAGGGAGAGAGAAAGGGGAGACAGAGAGAGAGAGAGAGAAAGTGACAGAGAGAGATGGATGAGAGAGAGAAAGGGGGAAGAGAGAGAGAGAAGAGGGAGGAGAGAGAGAGGAAGAGATAGAGAAAGAAAAAGAAAGGAAAGAGAGAGAGAAATTGAAAGGGAGGAGAGAGAGGGGGGGAAGAGAAAAATAGAGAGAGAGAGAGAGAAAGGGGGAAGAGAGAGGGAAGGGAGAGAGGGGGGGAGAGAGAGTGACAGAGAGATAGAGATAAAGGGGGAAGAGAGAAGAGGGAGAGAGAGGGGGGAAGAGATAGTGACAGAGAGATAAATAGAGAGAGAGAGAAAGGGGGAAGAGAGAAGAGGGAGAGAGAGAGTGACAGAGAGATAAATAGAGAGAGAGAGAGAGGGAAGGGAGAGAGGGGGGGAGAGAGAGTGACAGAGAGATAGAGATAAAGGGGGAAGAGAGAAGAGGGAGAGAGAGAGAAGGGAGAGAAAGGGGGAAGAGAGAGAGAGAGAGAGAAGGGAGAGAGAAAGGGGAGACAGAGAGAGAGAGAGAAAGTGACAGAGAGAGATGGATGAGAGAGAGAAAGGGGGAAGAGAGAGAGAGAAGAGGGAGGAGAGAGAGAGGAAGAGATAGAGAAAGAAAAAGAAAGGAAAGAGAGAGAGAAATTGAAAGGGAGGAGAGAGAGGGGGGGAAGAGAAAAATAGAGAGAGAGAGAGAGAGAAAGGGGGAAGAGAGAAGAGGGAGAGAGAGGGAAGGGAGAGAGGGGGGGAGAGAGAGTGACAGAGAGATAGAGATAAAGGGGGAAGAGAGAAGAGGGAGAGAGAGGGGGGAAGAGATAGTGACAGAGAGATAAATAGAGAGAGAGAGAAAGGGGGAAGAGAGAAGAGGGAGAGAGAGAGTGACAGAGAGATAAATAGAGAGAGAGAGAGGGAAGGGAGAGAGGGGGGAGAGAGAGTGACAGAGAGATAGAGATAAAGGGGGAAGAGAGAAGAGGGAGAGAGAGAGAAGGGAGAGAAAGGGGGAAGAGAGAGAGAGAGAGAGAGAGAGAGAGAAGGGAGAGAGAGGAGAAAGGGGGGGGGGAAAGAGAGAAAAATAGAGAGAAAGGGGGAAGAGAGAGATAAATAGAGAGAGAGAAAGAGAAAGGGAGGAGGAGAGAGAGAAAGGGGGGAGAAAGAGAGAGAAGGGAGAGTTCACCAAAGCTCTTGCGAAGTCCCTAAAAAAGGCCGTACGAAAAACAAGTCTGGAAACCCACATTCCTCCGACAGTTTTGGCGCGTCTTGAGGAAACACAAATGAAACCTTGCAAGTGTCAGGTTGTTCAAATCATAACAGATAATGATAAAACGAATACGCAAACAATTCTATGTTGAGATACTAAAGAAACCTGAGAAACACGGGTTTTTAGAAGGTCTTGTTTTCATTCATGACTCCACATTTCATAAAAATGGTAAATTCAATAAGCACAATATCCTATTCTAACACGACTGATATGAAAATATAAAAAAATTACAAACTTTCCACACCTACAATATTATTGTTCACGCCTTGACTTCTGTTACACATATTCCATGAAAATGGAAAACTTTATCAAATTAAGCAAATTATCTGCATTAGTCTTGTCGTTTTGACTATTCTAACACGACTACTATGAAAATAGAAAAAAAATAACAAATTCACCACACCTAAAATATTATTGTTCACGCCTTGACTTCAGGTAAAGAAAATTCCCAAATGTTTGTGGACCATACGGATTCTTTCTTCTGCACAGATAACCTTCCTCTTTGAACTTCTTATACCAGCTCCAAATCTACACTCCCGTTAGTAACTTATTAGAGAACTCTCTCACAAACTCACGCTGCACAGTCTCTTTTAACTGTGTTTGAGCAAACTCTAACATACAAAACGCCTTTTCTGTTCCAATGAATGACATTTTATTACTCTATCTGTAAAGAAAAAGAACATAAAGATAAAATTAATGGAATTGGAATTGTACTTTTTCTACACATGCTATAAATATTTGAAATAATATCAAAGAGATTTAACAAAGTTATTAAATTACGAAATGATATCAGATTTTTTTTATACACCCTGTATAAAATATCAGGGTGGTTTGAAAAATCCAAATGTCAAAATAATATAACAGGGTGTTTCTATATTACATTAATAATATAATATAGTATACAATATAACTACCTTATATAATTGTATGATATCAATAACGTTAAAAAAAGAAAAATTATATTATAGAACCGTATATATTTATATAAAATTGAATTTTATTCAAATGGCAATAAAGTTTAATTGCATCATACGAATGTACATTTGTGCATTTATACAATTGTATTGATAAATAAGGTTAAAGAAAATTCATTAATGCTATATATTTTTATACAAGTGCACTTAGAATAAAGTTGCAATATACTATAGAATTGTACACTAAATAGTTCAACTTGTTTGAACTTTCAGAAAAAAAATATTTCTTAACATCGCTATAGCCACATAAATAGACATATAATGATCAAACCACAATATGAAATGGGAAAACAAGACTAAGATCTTTCAACTGTAACAAGTGACCTTCGTCAGAGTCAAAAATCCAACTTAAACACTAGATGCAGGATGAAACAACTGCATCTAGTTTTTCAGCTTGGGTTTTTGACTCTGACGAAGATTGCTTGTTATGGTTGAAAGATCTTAGTCTTGTTTTCCCATTTCATATTATGGTTTGATCATTGATTGTTATTTCACGTGTTTATGTGAAATCTTTTTATAAATACACATATATGCATCCTTTAATACGTTCTTCAAGTATATTAGAATCATTGTCATTTCATTGAAACCGGAAAAAAGGAGAAATTCTACTTTTACAAATCACACTTTGTTAAATTATAAGTAAAAAATGTTCTACCTAATGATTAACATTTCTTTAACTAATGTTATCATACATTGACATTGGAAGGAATTCAGATTTCAAAAGGGACTTTAATTCAAGAAATATAATATGGGAACATAAATGGAGAACTAAAACAATGAAAAATAAATCACTTGAAGTTTAAATAAGCTAAAGTACACAATTGTATATTTCAACTTATTTTACTGAGATCAAATATTAGTGTTATTAATTACTATAATACTATACTTATAACTATAAATAGATAATAACTATTTATATTATAGTTATAATGTAACTAATTAAAATTTAATTACTTATAACTCTTTCTTTTATCGAGGTATGGTCTAGCTTCAATAATGCAACACCTTTAAACCGACGTTTCGGCTATTATTTTAAGACATCTTCAGGGCTACATAAATACAGAATTTAATTACAATAGCATGAAAAGTAATTATATTACATTATTTAATTAATATACATAATTACCTTGGTATTTTTCTATTGTGAGGAAGTAATATATTAATTAAATAATATAATATAATTACTTTTCATGTTATTGTAATTAAATTTTGTATTGATAATAGCCCTTAAGATATCTACAAATATAGACGAAACGTCTGCTTTAAGGTTTTGTATTATTGAAGCTAGATCAAACTTTGATAAAAAAAAAAGAAAAATAGTGTTAAATATATGTGGCTGAGATAAGAAAAACATTCGATTACTTCTAACTATAGTTATATTAATAAATAGTTAAAGTATATAGTATTACCTGAATAATTCCAATTGTATAACATGGGAAATAATTGTTCATGTACAGAAGACAGTTATTGTTGATTTGAACGGATTCAAATATAAATCTTCAAGCATCTTAGATTATCTTACTATTCACAAACATTAACCAATCGTTAAGCTCTAAATTGAGTATCTGATAAGGTTTTAAGCCATATTTGTTTGTGGGATAACTACAGAAAAAGGGTGTTTCTTAAAAAGAAAGAAAATAATTCTTACAACTATAGTATTCATTTCTTATAATAGTAACAATGATATAAAAATATTAAAATACTTAGCAAATACGATAAGAGTTTATAACATAATTTCTATGGAAACTTTCAAGAAAATAATGAAAATGATAATTGAAATCTTAAGAGAACACTAGGAGTACAAATGAAGATGACTTCGTTTACACAACTCTGGCTTTTATAACATAATTTCTATGGAAACTTTCAAGAAAATAATGAAAATGATAATTGAAATCCTAAGAGAACACTAGGAGTACAAATGAAGATGGCTTCGCTTACACAACTCTGGCTTTTATAACAACTTTGAGGTTACTCACTTATAAGACTGTTTAAATTAATGAACACGTAAAAATATTTTATTATTAATACAGATAATACAGATTATCTCTCTCCTATAAGAAGCGTAGGGTTCTATATAAAAAATTAGGAAAATGCGAATGTTTCCCAGCAAAAGTCTTCTTTAATTCAAGTAAATAAAAAACTCAACCTATTTAGCAGTAATTGTAACAGAAATATAGTCGCTTGTTGAATATTTTAAAATAATGAACAAATATAAAATCAAACGAAGTACAGGCTTGTATTAAATACTATAGAAAACATAGTAAACATCATAATAAAATAAGTGAAGCACGATTTAACAAATACTTAAGAACTAACATTATAATTTAAGCAAGCAGTATAATACTTAATAGTTGTATCATTTCATTGCCTCTACAAATCCTTTCTTACTGAGCTTTTTCTAAATTTTTTGCAAACATTTTTGTCTTAATTTCGTTGTCTTTGCTGTTAAAGTATGAATTTTACTCGGACAACTTTAAGGTGGTTACAAGGATTCTTCGGCTTTGTTCCAGGGTTGTGTTGTTTAACACAAAATTATATTTTCAGGGTAGTTAATCTTTGGACTAAATAATGAAGAAACCAATTTTGAATTTTAATATAATGGTTTTTAAGAAATGCAGTTTCAAATAGTTTGTCTTAAATATTGTAATGTTCTTCGAACAATAAAATATAATACTTTACCATCAATCAGTCCAACAGATAACAGACTTTATTCTTAAAGTACAATGAATTAATATTTTCAATAGTTATCAGTATAAATCTCCCTTATACAGAATATTATTCAAACTGTATGAACATATTTGATAACTTATTAATAGCTTTGTCTGAAACATATACAACTGTACCACTGATAACAACATCCTTTACAAATCTTAGGCAATAGGTTTTAAATATTATTTAAATCTGAGGACTCAAGCTGAATCAGTCCCTTACAAATTTCAAGCCTTTGAAAGTTATGTAACCATTAACAAATATTAATTTAGTCTAATAACGCTCAAATCATCCTTGTGGAATACTATTGAAAATCGTGCAAAGAAAAATTATAAAGGAACGCGTTTATCGTTCTACAAGATTTTGGACAATGTATGTCTGTCTACCTGATTCAATATTCCTAAAAGTGTGCTGCCATTCTATTAACCCAGGAAAATTAGGCTATACATTAATAGAAGAATCGAATGTCCTGATACGTATAAACGTTCTATAACAGCGGAATACATGTAAAGGACTGTAAACCCATAGTATTCATCGTCAGACGTTCCTAAAGAGTTGAAAATATGAATACAATCAAAAAAAGTTAACACAATTGATTAACAAAGAAAAAGAAGTTCTCATTCAGAAAGTTATTTAATTAACTCAACATAAGCAAAGGCAAATATATCTTCCTATATACAAGATATCACTTGAAATTATCATTCAAACTTAAACTAATGAGCACTACCATCATCAAAAAAACACAACAATTTAAAAATTTATTAACAGTTGTAGATTAAAACTAAAACAAACCAAAATTGTTTACTTTAACGAATAGCGTTTTGTTGGAAGGGATTAATACTAATGGAATAATCACCCTTTGAAAAAAATTGTAAATGGTAATTTGTTAAAATAGTGATTTGTGTACACAATATAGATTTTACCACGTGTTTTATAATATTTATAAGTATAATAGTTGGGTAATGACCCACATATTAATTGAGCAGAAAATTAAAACTGGAATCCGGTAATTAAATAGGAATAATGATGAAACTAAGGTAAATTAAACCTAAGTTCCAAGTTTATAAAATTAGCCGGAAAGCTGGTTGGAACGAATTGTATAAGAGAGATAACGTATCAAAATGGCGGGCTGTCGGAGTAAAGAGTAAACAAAAGGAAGTTTTCTCAGAAATTTTCTAAATGAAACAAACCTTGGTGAACTGCCACATTGCATCCTTGCCCATCACAATAAACTAAAGGATTTTCTGCCCAACCACGGTCATCGGCACAAACACAGCAACCTCCTACCATTTCCTTCATTCTGGCATCGTTAAGAAATACAACTTAACACTGATCCATTTCTTTAACACACTTCATTAAACTTTAATTACTATTATAAGCAATTTTATTTATTTCACTTTGTCGACATATTAAAAAAACTGTTAGTTGAAAATAATTTCAGTAAAATAAAGTTAACCGATGAGCACTTAGACCTCCAAACGCCACTCCATACAACAACGCTGCCAACATTGTCATGAAAAACGCGCCAGATTTAGGGAATGTAAGAACTAACTACTACACTGCAAAGATAACATTTTACTAACTTCCGTACGGTTTGTTTATACTAAAACTTACTATAATGTATTATTGTCGCAATGTTATACATTGAAAAATGTATTTTAATTTATTCCATGTTTTATAGGTAAGTTTGATAACATTGATTTTGTAAAAGTTTTTTTTTTTGCTGAAATTTATTGTGTTTTAGGTGATTCATTTTAATAAATATATTTATATATATATATATTAGATAAAAATTAATATGGGTGACTCTAAAGCAAGTTCCAGTGATACGAAGAATGATTCTTCTGGAGTTAAAAGTGAATCGAAATTGGGAAATGTTCAACAAAGTAATGTACAAAGAATCCAACAGAAGAAACAACAGGTTCAGTATAGTACTAATGGTGTTTTATTTCATTTAAAGTATTTAAAATTATGTTATTGTGGTTTTTTTTTATTTAGGTTTATGGTTGGACTATGGATAGAAAATTGTTGAAGTTAAGTATTTATTCATCTTGTCAATCTTGTGAATGTAACGGGTGGAAAGCAGGAACACAAAAACAGTCAACAAATCATGTTGCTAGCTCTTCAGATCCATGCCACAATCAGTCTTGTAATCATACATTAAGTAAGCAATCAAATATATTAATATCATTTTTAAATCATTAGTTGTGCAATCCGTAATTGTGTGGTATTTACTCATTCTGAGGTAAAATGGATAAACCAACAAAAGTCTCCACACAAATGAAGTTTTATTCAACGCGTTTCGAACACTTTGTTTTCATCATCAGGAAGACAAAGTGTTCGAAACTCGTTGAATAAAACTTCATTTGTGTGGAGACTTTTGTTGGTTTATCCATTTTACCTCAGAATAATATCATTTTGTATTGGACAGTTGAAATTTTGACACTTCTGTAGTTTTACAAATCAAGGTTCCTCTCACTGTTATTATAACAGCTGCGAGGCTACGTAACTGATAAGTGTTAAAATAAATAAATCATATAAAAAAATATAATATTGACTGTAACTTATAACCAGTCTAGTCACTTCTTTAGCTACAATTAATGAGAATGTAGATATTTCTATTCCATTTTAATCATTAATTTGGCTAGAGTGTACTTTACTTTACTGAGTGTCGGTGGTATAACTGACTGGGAATAGGATGGACGTGGGTGAGGGTATTGCGTACATCTGTTTCATATTAGAAGGCAGGTACATTTCATTGTTATTTTTTTTCCTTAAAGGTTAGGCTGAGCCTTTACATTTGCTCTAGGACTAAGTGTAGGAAACATATTGAAAATATAAACAGAGAGAACTATAAAGAAATATAGGAATATGAAGAAAATAGAACTTACTTTTTTTTAAAAAAAATAAATAAATTAAGAAAAGTTGTACACTTGGGGATTTGTTCATTGATTTATTTAATTTTTTTTAAAAAAAAAAAGGGGGGGGGAGACGTGCTTGGTTTCCCTTTCTCTTTTCTCCTGAAGACGGATTACCTGAAAATTTGAGTCTGTAAGTGTGTTTCTATTACTTTCTGTGCCACCTATCTTCAATTTTAAACTGCTATATATATATATATATATATATATATATATTCACTGTTTTGTTATTGAGGGCTAGGTCAAATAAAAGAAAATAAACTCCTTTCTTTTATTTGACCTAGCCCTCAATAACAAAACAGTGAATAGAATAGAAGAGGTCAATAACAATTTTTGAGTTTATATATATAGTTCAATATAGACAAAGAAACATAGAGAAATCAAAAGAACACACTTACAGTCTCTAATTTTCGGTTTGAACCGTCTTCAGGAGAGATAAGAGAACTTACAGAAGAATGTTTATTGCTTTTCTATTACTTCTACTTGTATATATATTTTTGTTTTTTCACAAGTGTAATATTCCATTTTGATGTTAGTTATATGTTGATGTTTATATATGATTTCTTGTCATCCTTTGTTTGTAGGCCTATGAAAAAGGTTTTAAATAAAACCGAAACGTCGGCATTGAGAGTTTGATTTTGATCCTGGAAAATTGACCGAATCCCGATTACATTATACACCTATTCTATCCAACGGTTGATATATTATTGAATTTTATATATATATATATATATATATATATATATATATATATATATATTTATATATATGATCAAACCACAATAAGAAATGGGAAAACAAGACTAAGATCTTTCAACCGTCAAGAGTCAAAAACACACCTGTTGCGTATATATACAATATATTAATCCACTATCATATTGTCAATTGTTTGGTACATAAAAATGTGTAGTGTTTGTAGTAATTAAAAGCCCTGCTTGTTTTAGTGGAGCACACCTCTCATCTGACATCGCTGCCTGAAGAAGAGATTAATCGTCTTCTCGGGATGGTGGTGGATGTTGAAAACATTTACATGTCTCTTCATCGAGAACAGGACCCTGATACCAAGAAAGCCTATTACTACCTCTTTAATGTATTCAGTATATCTTTATACCAAATACTTACTGTGCTACCGGAGGGCCCAGTTTAGCTTAGTGGTTATCTCGCCGTTGTCCGGAGTTCGACTCCATTTATTCGCCAGGTCATCCCTCGGAGAGGGCTTTAAACCTGTCTGTCCCGAGCCTGTATGATGTCAGGTACTCGTTAAAGATCCCCTACTCGAAATGCACTTGAGTTGGGTAAAATTTAGGACAAAAAATTTTCTAGTGCATTTCCAGTAGGGATCTTTAACGAGTACCTGACATCGTACAGCTTAACATCCTCTCCGAGGGACTCAGATTTACTTATTTCACCGCTCTCGTGAATAAATCTAGGATCAGGTCGGGATCAAACCCCGGACTACCAGCCCCAGAGGCGAGTGTTAACCACTGAGCTAACCTGGCCCCTTTTCATTAAGTTTACTGGAGAGAATGCACTTGATGTTGAATGCACTATAATGTACTCGAAATGCACTTGAGTTAGGTAAAATTTTCTAAATCCTCAAGCGGGTGATA
Source organism: Hermatobates lingyangjiaoensis (assembly GCA_026182355.1). Classification (NCBI taxonomy): domain Eukaryota; kingdom Metazoa; phylum Arthropoda; class Insecta; order Hemiptera; family Hermatobatidae; genus Hermatobates; species Hermatobates lingyangjiaoensis. The sequence continues at coordinate 154,227 of JAPFBL010000369.1, forward strand.
AAGACAGCCGTTTACCGGCTTTTTGTTTGATCGGTGATTCTACAGATTCTACATTGGAAGTCCTAAATTTTGCCTAACTCAAGTGCATTTCGAGTAGGGATCTTTAATGAGTGCCTGGCATCGTACAGATTCGAGACTGATGGTTTAAAATCCTCTCCGAGGGACGACGTACTCAGATTTATTTATTTCACCTCTCTCGTGAATAAATCTAGGATCAGGTGGGGATCGAACCCCGGACTACCAGCCCCAGAGGCGAGTGTTAACCTGGCCCCTTTTCATTATAGTTTACTGGAGAGAATGCATTATAATGTACTCGAAATGCACTTGATTTAGGTAAAATTTAGGACAAAATTTTCTAAATCGTCTAGCGGGTGATATCATCAGCCGTTTACCTGGCTTTTTGTTTGATCGGTGATTCTACAGATTCTACATTGGAAGTCCTAAATTTTGCCTAACTCAAGTGCATTTCGAGTAGGGATCTTCTCCCGTGAATAAATCTAGGATCAGGTGGGGATTGAACCCCGGACTACCAACCCCAGAGGCGAGTGTTAACCACTGAGCTAACCTGGCCCCTTTTCATTATAGTTTACTGGAGAGAAATCTTTTCTGTTCTTCAATTTAATTTATAGTTATGGAAGAAGTTTCATTTCTTCATTATGGTTTACTATAATGGTCAGAAATAAGTTTCTGTTGCATTATAATTTTTAATTATATTACAATTTTATTCTGGATTAAAATTTATAGTTATGCTGTAATGTTGTATTCTTCATTGTAGTTTATTGGTCAGAAATAAGTTTCTGTTCTTCATTATAATTTATTTTTATAGTAGAATTTTATATTCTTCATTATAATTTATAGTTATGATATAATGTATTCTTCATTATAGTTTAGTGGGCAGAAATTGTTTTCTATTCTTCATTATAATTTATAGTTATGCTGTAATGTATTCTTCATTATAGTTTAGTGTCCACAAATAGTTTTCTGTTTTTCATTATAATTTATAGTTATGCTGTAATGTTGTATTCTTCGTTATAGTTTACTGGTGAGGAATAGTTTTCTTCTTCATTATAATTTGTTTCACGTGTGATATAGTGATGTCTGTTTTGAGTACATTCTTCTCTATACTAAGGTTGGTGTGTTGTATGGTCTCAGATCGTGCGGAGGTGCATAGTGGAGCTGAAGAAGCCTGTAGTCGAGGGTCCCTTAGGCCGGCCTCCCTTCGACAGCCCCAGCATTGCTAAGGCCATCACTAACTTTGTCCTCTACAAGTTTGGACACCTCGGCCAAAAGGTAAACCTATCACTCCTTATCATTTAGTACTCTTCAAAATAAATGAGACATGAAACAAAAAAAAAACCTACTTTATGGCTCTTATTCTAACTTACTTCAACATCAAATATAGTCGATTATTCTGATGTAGATTAGGTTAGGTTGCAGTGGCAGTCCCACAAGGGAACACACGTTGGCCGAGCATTGGCCCTTTGTGATACCACACAATGAAGATTGATTCTACAGTGGGAGTCCTAAATTTTGCCTAACTCAAATGTATTTAGAGTAGGGATCTTTAACGAGGACCTTACATCGTACAGGCTCGGGACCGACGGTTTAACGTCCTTCTCCGAGGAACGACGTGCTCAGATTTATTCACCTCCCGCGTGAATAAATCGAGGGCCAGGTGAGGATTGAACCCCGGTCCTCTCAGTTCAGAGGCGAGCACGTAACCACTGAGCTAGCCTGGCCCCCCTTTTTTGTGTTGTTCATTATAAATTATATTATATACTAGACTACTCGTGACCTGTTGTGTTTTACAGGGCTTATATGATATTTACGCATTATAAAAAAGGTTAATGAAATAGTCTCCTCATATAGAAGTTTAATAATATAAACAATGCGTTTCGAACACATAGTGTTCTTCTTCAAAGATAAAACATAAAAACAATACTATGACATGAGAGGTCGAGAAGAGTGGGAGGGAAGAGTGGTATTTTAAAAGGGTGAAAGCGCAGGAAAGGACTAATGTCAAGAAAGGGATGTTTGGGGAAACAAAGGAGTACAGTAAGAAAGAGTAAAAAACTATCCGTTAGCTGTCAACCCTCTTAGAAGAGGCTATTGCCCTCGTAACGAAAGTATCATGTTTGAAGAGACCGTTACTAATGTTTATAATATTTGATCTATTAAATTTAATTAGAGACGATTCAATAATATTTCTTAACAACAATCTTAATAACTAATCTTTATATATATATTGTTAAAAAAATGACCATATTTTGCTGAAACTAGCTTCTTAATAAGTTTCTCAAGTTTTCTGAATAGAGTTCTTGTTACTATATCAACAGTATATAATATTCTTCCGATAGTCGACATGTTACATGAGTCCATGTTTCTGCTGTCCTCAGCCATTATCAAGACATAAATGAGTTTGAAATAGATTGTTCCTTTATATAAGAGAAGTGAAATGTGTTGAGGAGGTTGGGGGATTAAAGTTGTTTTTCAACTTTAATCTTTTCAAATATGAAACAATATTTGTTTTCATGACTTAATAACAAAACAGCAATAACAGATATTCCTGTCATCACATTCAGTGAATGTATTTTATTGACTTTTGCTATAATTTCTTAACACTGAGTGACACTAAGCGGGGTCAAGGGACTGTCTAGTTATTAATAATATTAAAGAAATCTAGGAAGCACATGATTCGAAGTTATATAAATTCACTGATGAGTTATTCATCAGTTTTCTCTTGAACATGGACAATGCCCAAAACTGGCCAAAGAACCATATTTCCGTATAAGAGGTGAAATGACATTATTTTGTCATATGATGATTGATAATTATTATCTCAAATTAACTCTTCAAAAACTTAATTTTTAGTAAAGTGCATATTAAAATGTTTCAGGTTTTGTCTAATTTTTTTTTTCTTCTAGGAATGGCAAATGATCATAGAGCTAGCAAAGATGTTCTTCCATTCACTGAATCATTGGAACTTTGAGACTCCCAGTGCACGAAGACAAAGTGCTTCTATTGATGAACTATCATCTTATAAAGTCAATTATACCAGGTTAGCCAACTATCAAACTAAAAAAAAAACTATATTATAATATGATAAAGTTGAGGTGTTGTGTGATTTTTTAAACTACTCGTAGCAATTTTATATATTATTTGCTTGCTTTCTAACGCCTTTACTTACTAAAGCTTTCACCTTTTATTGTTGTTCTAGGGCAGAAATTGTGGCTCATTTATTACTTGGCACCCATTTTAGTAATGGGCGAGCCACATTACCTAATGATTCTACATTAGGAGTCTTAAATTTTGCCTAAGTGAAATGTATTTAAAGTAGCGATCTTTAACGATCCAAGAAAAAACTAAAATAATAAAAAGTTAATAAAAAATATGAAATTCTATTCGAATATGAGTTTTTATTTAAGGTCTAATTGTTTTTATGTTTTATATGTGTAATACTGTTTTTTAAACGGATCTTTTAACTGTAATATTTGGGAATTAAAAATAAGTTTATTTTAAATATTTAAATTATATTAGTTTGTGCAGCTAGTTAATTTAATTAAATGTACAGGATCGGGACTAACGTACTCTCCGAGGGACGACGTGCTCGAATTTATTTAGCTCTCGCCTAAACAAATCTAGGGTCATTTGAGGACCGAACACTGGATTTATCATTTCAGGAGCGAATATGTTAACCACTGAGCTAAGGGGCCAGGTTAGCTCAGTGGTTAACGTACTCGCCTCAGAACTGATACTTATATTTCGCAAATTTTAAATTTTTGAAAAAAAATTGTTTGTTATATTTATATCTTTTCATTGCTTATCTTTTTGTTTTTCATTTTGATTTACAACACAGTACAGTATTCAGTAAGGTCAGGATTCTCTCTCTGTTGGAAAGGTCGTTGTTTGAGCTTTAGAGGCTTTTATAAAGGTGTGTCCATTATTCGCTGATTTTCGGTTTTTGCGGGTGTCTTCGGTTCCTATTATCCGTGAAAATCGAGGGGTTACTGTATATATTTAGCAGTACAAACGTATGAATTAGCACCTAATAAGACTTATTACTTGCAGTATTCTGAGGTAAAATGGATAAACCAACAAAAGTCTCCATACAAATGAAGTTTTATTCAACGCGTTTCGAACACTTTGTGTTCATCATCAGGAAAACACTATAATACAAATTATATCTAATTAGTTACAAAAATTAGAGTGAAATAATAAAATTCAATTAAGAGAATTCAAGACATACCCAAGGATGTGGTATATACTTGCAGTATATATAGAGAGATATTGATATAGCTCTTGACCACTGATATTTCAAATTCACAGAAGCGGTTCTTGAGGATTTTGGTCATAAACATACAACTCCTGATTATAAGCCGACGTTTCGCTAAATGTTATTTGGCATTTTCAAGGCTTGTTTTAGAGGAAACACTATTTATCGGTACATACTTTTATGCAGTTACATAAAAGCATGGACCGGTAAATAGTTTTTCCTCTAAAACAAGCCTTGGAAATGTCAAACAACTTTTGGCGAAACGTCGGCTTATAATCAGGAGATGTATATTTATGACCAAAATCGTCAAGAACCCCTTCTGTGAATTTCTATGGAGAGAGTTGTATGTTTATGACCAAAATCGTCAAGAACCCCTTCTGTGAATTTCTATAGAAAGAGTTGTGTGTTTATGACCAAAATCCTCAAGAACCCCTTCTGTGAATTTCTATAGAGAGAGTTGTATGTTTATGACCAAAATCGTCAAGAACCCCTTCTGTGAATTTCTATAGAGAGAGTTGTATGTTTATGACCAAAATCGTCAAGAACCCCTTATGTGAATTTCTATAGGTAGGGTTGTATGTTTATGACCAAAATCGTCAAGAACCTCTTCTGTGAATTTCTATAGAGAGAGTTGTATGTTTATGACCAAAATCGTCAAGAACCCCTTCTGTGAATTTCTATAGGTAGGGTTGTATGTTTATGACCAAAATCGTCAAGAACCCCTTCTGTGAATTTCTATAGAAAGAGTTGTGTGTTTATGACCAAAATCCTCAAGAACCCCTTCTGTGAATTTCTATAGAGAGAGTTGTATGTTTATGACCAAAATCGTCAAGAACCCCTTCTGTGAATTTCTATAGAGAGAGTTGTATGTTTATGACCAAAATCGTCAAGAACCCCTTCTGTGAATTTCTATAGGTAGGGTTGTATGTTTATGACCAAAATCGTCAAGAACCCCTTCTGTGAATTTCTATAGAAAGAGTTGTATGTTTATGACCAAAATTCTCAAGAACCCCTTCTTTGAATTTCTATAGAGAGAGTTGTATGTTATGGCCAAAATCGTCAAGAACCCCTTCTGTGAATTTCTATAGGTAGGGTTGTATGTTTATGACCAAAATCGTCAAGAACCCCTTCTGTGAATTTCTATAGAGAGAGTTGTGTGTTTGTTTGTTTGACAGGTGGCTAGTGTTTTGCCATGTACCTGCCTTCTGCGATTCACTCCCTAAATACGAGACGACTGCAGTGTTTGGCCGAACCCTTCTCAGGACGGTTTTTAAAACAGTCATGCCTCAGCTTCTCGATAACTGTCACATGGGCAAGGACCTTCTGCAGCCCGACAAGAAGAGCCTCATTCTTACTTACTACCCAAGGCAAGTTGGTCACTAGTCACTAGTGAAGTAAGTGTCGAGATAGACTCTAGCTTATATCAAGTCAGCACTATCCTCTCACTCTTACCACCTATTACAACAGCATTTATTACTGTCATACATATATACATACATTCCTTATTCACACTGAATCTCTCTCTCTCTCTCTCTCTCTCTCTCTCTCTCTCTCTCTCTCTCTCTCTCTCTCTCTCTGTCTGTCTATATATATATAAAGATTTCACATAAACACGTGAAATAACAATCAATAATCAAACCACAATAAGAATGGGAAAACAAGACTAAGATATTAGTGTTGGGTCAGTTGGTCTAACAGAGTCAGTTGGGTTTTTGACTCTGACGAAGACCGCTTGTTACGGTTGAAAGATCTTAGTCTTGTTTTCCCATTTCTTATTGTGGTTTGATAATTGAGATATATATATATATATATATATATATATATATATAGTTCACACAGGAAAGAGAAAAACAAATAAAGATACACACAAAAGACTCACAACGATATTTCGACAGTCGTCGTCATCGGACAGAAGTAGTCCCTTTGAGTAGCTGAAGCTAACTGAAGATATATATATATATATATATAAATGTTCAAACCACAATAAGAAAAAAATGGAAAACAAGACTAAGATCTTTCAACCGTAACAAGCGGTCTTCGTCAGAATCAAAAACCCAACTGAAACAATAGATGCATAGAACGTCTGGTGAGGGGTTGAGAAGAGTGGGAGGGAAGAGTGGTATTTTAAAAGGGTGAAAGCGCAGGAAAGAATATATATATATATATATATATATATATATACACGAGTTCGAGATTAACAAAGAACAACACACAAAGTAGGGAAACACACTTACAGACTCAAATTTACGGGTAATCCGTCTTCAGGAGAAAAGAGAATGGGAGACCAAGCACGTTGTAGGCGCAACGGCAAGTGGTTACTTGCCGTTGCGCCTACAACGTGCTTGGTCTCCCATTCTCTTTTCTCCTGAAGACGGATTACCCGAAAATTTGAGTCTGTAAGTGTGTTTCCCTACTTTGTGTGTTGTTCTTTGTTAATCTCGAACTCGTATTGTGTCCAGTTTGGATCGTATTTCGTTTTATCAGTGAATATATATATATATATATATATAATATATATATAACAGATTCAATAATATATCGACCGTTTGATAGAATAGGTGTGTTCTCTAATCGGGGTTCGGTCAATTTTCCAGGATAAAAAATCAAACTCTCGTTGCCAACGTTTCGGTTTTATTTAAAACCTTTTTCATAGGCAGAAGTAAGAATTTTTTAACTAAGAAAATGAACTTATTTTCATAAAAAAAATAAGATACTCAAAAGTTATCTTATTAGTCTAGTCGAAGGTTTTGTCCGGTTAACAATGTTGTTCCTTTAAATAATATAAATTTCATTGACATTATTATCCGAGCCTCGGAGAGACTCCTTTCTATCTTCCTGATGATGAGGACATCGAAATATAGTAGTGAGTTTCTGTTTCATTTCTGAGTGTTCTTTGTGTCAATATAGTTTATATATATATATAAAATAAATTCAAAACGGAATTTATTTGAAATTTATTTCGTCACCGGTACTCACTGTCACCGCCCTGCCTTCCTGCAGGACTCTTCGCTCTTCACACCTCCTGATGACGACAATGGTCAAAATATCGATGTGAGTTATGTCTGTGTCTTTCTGTGTATTTCCTTCGTTTAGAATTTATTTTATTTAAAAAAAGTCCGCTGGACCGTTTCTTTTAATTGTTTTATATATATATATATATATATATACTTTTTCGATGGAAATACGATCCGAAATGGACAAATACAGTTCAATGTACATAAACAAACATAGAGAAATTAAAAACAATCACTTGCAGACTCTAATTTTCGGTTGAACCGTCTTCAGGTGAGATAAGAGATTGTACTCTAGTCTACTCTAAGGTGTACTCTACACTCTAGTCTGTATTCTACACTCTACTCTACTCTGTACTCTACACTACCTCTTTCTTGTTGCAGATTTCTCTCCCTGGTCGAAGAAGAGATCTATTCTAACTCCTCCCCCATCTGGGACCCTGACTTTAAACAAATACCTCCAGCTCACGTTCCAGCCACCTTAGAAGCCAAACGTATGTCGTTTTCATAGTATTATGCAAATATATCTAGATGTTTATTGTGATTGGTATAAACCAGTGGTTCTCAACGTGGTCCACATGGACCCCCAGGGGTCCACAGAGGATTACTGGGGGTCCATGAGGAAAGTAGTATTCTGAAGGTCCATGACACGTCGTTAGAGCTCTATGTTAAGTTTAAATGAATTCATCAGGAAACCAAAAATAAATCAAAGCGTAGTAAGCTTTGGCCGTACAATATTCAAATATAATTAAAACTAGCAAATGTACCCGTCTTTGACGGAATCACAAATTCTATTATACTTTGTATTCCAACACATCAATTATAGTATTATACTAATACTATAATTAGAAATTATAGAATAGTAGAAAACACCATTATTAGTACAGTGTTAAACAAATGCCTCTGTATACACTACATTAGCTGTCTGTCCTTCAGGTTCATGGAAGAACAGTCAGTTGAAACCTCTGACTATTGAGCAAGTAAACTACAGTTGACCATGTGAGAAAAACTTGGTTTCGCTAACTTGAATTCCTGCGTTAGATAAAGTCTCCCTTTGTGACTTAGTTAACGTCATTGCGAAATAGACTCTGAGGGGACCTTGCAATCATTTGAATGGAAACAGACAGTGGTTCGGAAGACTCCCCAATACCACATCCAGTCATTATGTCCGCCTCTATGTCATATCTGTGTAGAGCACGAACTCAGAGTCGTGTCCCGTTGCACAGTTTTTGGGTCACTCATGTTTCGTAACATGAAATTTGTTACTGCTATAAATTGCAGCATCATTGGTGCTCCTACTTTAAGTTTTTACTCATGAGCAGGCAGTCCAGGAGAAATAAATTCAGAGTCAAGAAATTCAATTAGATAATGAACTGCTTCTTCATCACTAATCCAATCTCTTTACTGACTTGTAAGTTCTTTCCTCGGCTTCATATAGCGTAAGAACTTGTTTGTTGATTTCTCATGCCTGTTCATATTAAGGGCTGAGAATTGCTCGTTACAAAACATTTATTCTCAATAGATAGTACATCCTTAACTCTGTGAAACACCATTTCAATGATGTCAAATACGCAATATATTCATGTGCTCAATTGAAATTAAAATCAACTAACAATACCTACTTGCCACACCTGTGTATTTTCAAAACAAACTTGTCTGTGAAGTTAGGAAAATACAGCTAAAAGCCCCATAACTTCGCTTCTGTACTGAATTAATATTCTATTTAGAGCCCATATTTTAAGTTAGGCACACACAAATCCAGTGTCAATGTTTCAGCTCGCTATGTCTTATGGTGGCTGAGTTTACTTGTGACAAACATTTTTGCGTTAAACGTCCATAACTTCACTTCTACGTTGAATTTCCAATCAATTCATAGCCTATATTTTAAGTTAGACCTACACAAATCTACTGTAAAAGTTTCAGCTTTATATGTCTTATGGTAGCTGAGTTTACCTGTGACAAAGTTTTGCGGACAAACCGACAGAAATTTTTCTAAGGGTGGATTCGGTTTCTCCAATGTATGAAACGTAAAGAAAACTTGAAATGAGTCAGTTCTAAGCAATGTACAGACAAAATCATTATTTTATTTATAAAGATATAAGGCCCAATATCCTCGTCAGTTTGTTAAAATGTTCCAATGTTTTAAAATTTTCTATTGCACTTCTCTTAATGGTACATTCAAAATTGATTCTGTTACAATTTATTTCAGGGTACTTTATAAAATGTTAATAAAGAAATATTTTGTTATTGTTTTAAAAACATTTTTGTATTTCGGCATGCGTTGTAGATGTAATGAAATTATTTCATAATTAACATTTTTCATTTACCTAAAAACAAATATTTATTTATAACTTTGTATAATTATGTTTTTTAAGTATCCGGGGGAGTGGGGGTCCACAAGTAGTTTTTAGGGGGTCCAGGAGTAGCTTTTAGGGAGTCCACAAGTAGCTTTTAGGGGGTCCACAAGCAAAGAAGGTTGAGAACCTCTGGTATAAACAAACAAAGGCAGTCTAAATAGAACCTCAATAATATGTCCTTTCTTGTCCGTGTCACCTCCCTTCTCTTTATAATTATTTAAGTCTCTCTCTTTTTCTTTCTTTCTTTCTTTCTTCTCTCTCTCTCTCTCTCTCTCTCTCTCTTTTTGTCTTTCTCTCTCGCTCCCTCTCTCTTTTCTTATCTGTCTCTCCTTGTCTTTCTCATTATATTTATCTCTTCCTTACTTTCTATTCCTGTCTTCCCTCTCATTCTATCCCCACACCTTACTATTTATTTATATTTCTCTCTCCTTCCCTCTTCCTTTCTCCTTTACTTCATTCCTTCTTTCTTTTTCAATGTCTGATAGTAATTTATCCTCTGTTCTTGCAGTCAGGAAAGCGCCTGAACCTCAAAACGACACGGATAGCACCTCCAGCGCAGGCAACAACACTTCCTGCAAGCGAGTCAGAGAGTAGTCAGTACTGCAATCCTTTTTCATTAGTCACTATAAAATTATATATATATATATATATATATACGAGTTCGAGATTAACAAAGAGCAACACACAAAGTAACCCCGTTACTTGCCGTTGCGTCTACACACACTTACAGACTCAAATTTTCGGGTAATCCGTCTTCAGGAGAAAAGAGAAAGGGAGACTAAGCACGTTGTAGACGCAATGAACCGTAGGGATGTTGACTCCTAGAAGTTAGCGCTTTCCCTCTGCGCTTCCGCAAGATGATCTCCAGATTTCCTTCTCCTTAGTATCATACAGGGGAAAATCCCTGAAGCTGTGTCGGTGGTATTTTATCCGTTCCGGCAGAGCACTGCATAACGGAGTAAGGCTATTTACTCAAGAGAGTCGCCTGGTGCCCCTGTATCATCCATTCTTCGGCACGGATCGCATAACACCCTAGATTGGGGCTGAGATAAAAGGAGAGGATTTGGGGATTAGGAATGATGTGAAATGAAGGTGGTCAGGCCCAGCCCCTGATCACCTTCTCCTCCTCTTTCGTTTATCCCTGTATATAGCAGGTTAACAGGGTAGCCTCGTGAAGGCCGAAAGTCGGAGTTGAGTGCTAGAGGCTATTAGAGGCGCTTAATCACTCCATTACTACCCCAACGTTAACCCTTTCGGTCTTTTTGTTTGATCGGTGATTCTACATTACGAGTCTTAAATTTTGTTTAACTCAAATATACTTAGATTAGAGTTCGTTAACGAGTACTAAACAACTGTTTAGGCTCGGGACCGACGGTTTAACGTCCTCTCCAAGGGACGAAACGCTCAGATTTATTCTTGTGCTGACATCGTACAAGCTCGAAATCGACGTATCAAAGTCCTCTCCAAGGGACGAAACGCTCAGATTTAACAACTGAGCTAACCTGGCTCCTCAAAGTAAAATGAGTGTCTTTACTGTGTTATGTATCCTGTATTAACTTACTGTCTATATATATTACGACTTTTTATATATTTTTTCCAGCTCTAAGGCGGAGAGTCCTAAGAATTCTAAGAAGCGGGCTATAGAAGAGAACGATGATATCCCGGAGAGCGTGGTCGCCAGCGTGGTTGCCTCAATCCAAGACCCTCCAGAGAATTCTACAGCTGTGAGTACACTTACTCCATCCATCTCGAGTTAGTTTATAATCTTATTATAATTATATTTAAACACAAACGTTGTTTTCCCAATTTAACATCTTCCCAAAAAATTTGTTTTTTGCTAAATCAATCTCCTGTTCAATTCTGTCCATCTTCCTTAATTACCCACAAGAGGTAATTAACGGGGATTATTAACGGCCAGAGGGAGGAAGGGAAAATCTTATGATTGCTATGGAGGGGGGGGACGACTTACGTCCACCCCAGGGGGTGGGGGTGCAAATCATACGACCACCGGGGGGGGGGGGGGGACAAATCTTACGACTGACCCGAGGTGGGGGAACAAACTCACGTTCACCCCGGGGGGTGGGGGTGCAAAATATACGACCACCCTCTGGGTAGGGGACATATCTTACGATCGCTAGGGGGTGGGGTGGGGCAAATCTTAAAAACGTCCCCGGTAGGGGGGCTGATCTTACGAACACGTTCCTAATCGCTAGGGGGTTGAATGGTGTAAATCTTTGTCCACCCACGGGGTGGGGGGCTAAATCTTACTACCGCCTAGGGGTAGGGGTGCAAATCATATGACCACCCGTGGGGGGGGGGGGGCAAATCTTACTACCTCCTAGGGGTAGGGGTGCAAATCATACGACCACGGGGGGGGGGGGGGGTGCAAATCATACGACCATCCAGGAGGTGGGGGGCCAAATCTTACTACCGCCCAGGGGTAGGGGTGCTAATCATACGACCACCCGGGGGGGGGAGGTGGGGCAAATCTTAAAAACACCTCGAGGGGTGGGCCGATTTATGACCACCCTAGGGGGTGGGGGTGCAATTCATACGACCACCCTGGTGGGGGGGGGGGGGGGCAAATCTTACGACCACCTAGGTGTTGGTGGGCCAAATCTTACTACCCCCCAGGGGTAGGGGCGCAAATCATACGTTCCTCCTGGGGGAGGGTGGACAAACTTACGTTCACGGGGGTGGGGGCAAATTTTACGACCACCCTGGAAGGAGGGGTGATCTTACTTTCCACTCTGGAGGTGGGGACAAATATTTGCTACGCCACTGTTCAAAGTAGCGTATTTGCCATTTGGTTACATTTTGAGATCTGTCAGTGAGGCAGGTGTTCCTGGCAAGTCAGTTGTTTATGCCCCTTTTAATGCCACCTGCTCTCTCTCTACAAGGTTTCTATTCCTCTTTTCCAGGTGATTTTCAAGGAAACCCACCAAGACGAGATCGCCAAGGCAGAAGAAAAGTCGGGAGATATTGAGTTTCAGTTGTTAAGTAACAAGCTGACCATCAACTCTGAGAGGAAGACGATGTTGGCTTTGATGGATCTCTTGACAGTCTTCACTCGACAGCTGCCCCGAATGGGGTACGAGTACATCCTCAGGATGATATTTGACCCGTCAGTATGACACAAAATATCCATGTATATATATTTGTAAAACTTGGAAGCAGTCCTTCATTTAAACATATATTGTTAAATAACTCCCCATATTTGGCTTGTATCTGTTTCTTACACAATTTCTCCAGTTTCCAGAATTCCTTCCTCGTCTCTTCATTAAAACTATAAAGCTTATCACCAATATTGCTAGTCGACATGTTTCGAATGTACCACATTCATCATCAGGACAATAATGAGAATAATAGTAATGTATAGTACAATGACAATAATTATTCTCATTATTGTCCTGATGATGAATGTGGTACATTCGAAACATGTTGACTAGCAATATTGGTGATAAGCTTTATAGTTTTAATGAAGAGACGAGGAAGGAATTCCGGAAACTGGAGAAATTGTGTAAGAAACAGATACAAGCCAAATATGGGGCGGTTTTTACCAAAGTATGACGGCTTTACCTATTTCTAATATAAATCATACTAACTTCAGTGGTATTAACAATATGCATGTATTATAATTGTTTTTGCTGCATTTTCATAATTTAATAAGAATTATTATATACCATTAAACATGTTAATGCTTGTAATGCCTTCTGGCGGAGCATGTTGTTCTATAAACATTAAAAAAAAAACTTTACGGACTAAGCTTTAATAAAAATTAGAATAAAATAAAAGAAAACAAAATATTATTGAGAATACAAACTAGGACCACTTCTGGACATAGGCCTCTACCAACTTCTCAAAATAGTTTGATCATTTCATTTGTAATTAAGTCTGGTCGTGGTGTTTTTTCTAGTTTTAATGTTTTTTATTATTCTTTCTATTTCAAATTCTTCACAATCAGGTAACTTCTCTGACTTAAGACATCTCTTAGTAATTCATTTATTATCTCAAAATCCTGGTTGATATAAAAGTTTTTTTTTTAGAAAATTCAGTGGTACAATTAAGGCAATGAGAGTTTGATTGGAAGTGGAAGAAACTAACCGCATCACGAGTTATCCTTTTTATGTTATATATCTGTCCCACGGTCGACAATTCATTACTGTTTGGTACAATTAATTATATTTTTTCTATTGCATGTTGGTGGTGCCACAGAGGTTTGTAAATAAGATATCATTATTAACAGTCATACCTCGTCTGCTGGTAATTAACTTTTCCCTGCTGGTAAGGTAAAAAGTTAAGTATCACGCAAATTGTTTTTTTTTCCTCGATTTGAGTACGCTGACCTCATACTGATGCGTGAAGTAAGTCTTGATGCGCGCCGTAGTATCGTGCAGGCCTGCCTCCGCGTGGTCACCTCAGGCACTTTGGAGTAATCTAAAGTGGCTAAAGGGCAGCACGTTAAACTAGTTGGCCTGTTTTGATTTTTGGGTGGTTATATGGCCTGCCCGAGATACGACAGGGAGAGATACAGATTGGAGATGTTTTTGGGCTCTACCCTGTCCTGTCATACGGTAGAGTACTGGAAAAAGTCAACCTCCCGGCGTTCCTGAGCTACATCCATGTCATAAATAGAATTAAATCACCCTAGGACATTACCTATAGTTTAATGTAAAAAAAAAAAAAGTAAAATGTATAATGTATAAGACAACGTCTGACCTAGTTATGTTACATGGGATCTTCCTTTTGCTCCGAAATATCATTCGTACCCAGTGTAACCGTTTCGCGATGTAAATATACTGTTGCGCGAATAGTATCGAGTTGCCCGCCTCCACGTGGTCCACCTTGGACGTCGCCATGTGAACATGAGACGGCTAAAGGGCAAATCGTAAAAAGACAACCTGACTTGATTTAAAAACGATATGGTTTGGTGCGTATAAAGGTCAACACAGGTTATATGGCCGAAAGAATTAGGAACACATATAAAGTCAAAACAAGTTTGAAGTTCGCAGGGTCAGCTAGTATCAGATAATAACTGATTGCACTACATTAGAATGTTATTATTTAATTAGTTATTTGTGTAATTAATGTTAATGAGTTAATTGGTTTGATTGCAGGAAGCACAAGACACTGGCTTTAATTAAAGGCAAAAAGCCTGTAGGAGGGATTTGTTTTTGCGAATTTGCTGAGCAAGGCTTTTCAGAGATCGTCTTTTGTGCTATCTCATGTAATGAACAGCTAAAAGGATATGGAACACACTTGATGAATCATTTAAAGGAGTATCACATAAGGAATAATATTCTGCACTTTTTAACTTTTGCCGATGAATTTGCTATTGGTAAGTGGTAAAGGGTGACCCAACTCTAATTAGTGTTTTGCCGATGAATTTGCTATTGGTAAGTGGTAAAGGGTGACCCAACTCTAATTAGTATTTTGCCGATGAATTTGCTATTGGTAAGTGGTTAAGGGTGACCCAACTCTAATTAGTATTTTGCCGATGAATTTGCTATTGGTAAGTGGTAAAGGGTGACCCAACTCTAATTAGTATTTTGCCGATGAATTTGCTATTGGTAAGTGGTAAAGGGTGACCCAACTCTAATTAGTATTTTGCCGATGAATTTGCTATTGGTAAGTGGTAAAGGGTGACCCAACTCTAATTAGTATTTTGCCGATGAATTTGCTATTGGTAAGTGGTAAAGGGTGACCCAACTCTAATTAGTATTTTGCCGATGAATTTGCTATTGGTAAGTGGTAAAGGGTGACCCAACTCTAATTAGTATTTTGCCGATGAATTTGCTATTGGTAAGTGGTAAAGGGTGACCCAACTCTAATTAGTATTTTGCCGATGAATTTGCTATTGGTAAGTGGTAAAGGGTGACCCAACTCTAATTAGTTTTTGCCGAATGAAATGCTAACTGGTAATGGTTAGGTGACAACCTAATAGTATTTTGCGATGATCTTGTAGGGTAGGTCAAAATATTCCCAATGAATATTATCTTACCGTAACAAGCGCTTGGAGCAAACGTTTGTCACTGGGTTTTTGACTCTGACGAAGACCGCTTGTTACGGTTGAAAGATCTTAGTCTTGTTTTCTCATTTCTTATTGTGGTTTGATCATTGATATATATATATATATATATATATTATATATCAGTCGTTATCAGCCTTTGGAGCGATTCACTTCTTTTCCTGAAGACGAGGACATCGAAATATAGTAGTGAGTTCAGTGATTTGCTTTCTATGTGTTCTTTTTAAATTCTAGTTTATATATATATATATATATATATATATATGTATCTTCACTTAATTAAACGAAACGCGTTCCAAACTGGACACAATACGACTTCAAAATTCAAGAAGAGTAACACACAGAGTAAGGAAACACACTTACAGACTTAAATTTTCGGGTAATCCGTCTTCAGGAGAAAAGAGAAAGGGAAACCAAGCACGTTTTAGATGCAACGGCAAGTAAGCCTCTTTTCTGTTTTGCAGATTATTTTCGCAAGCAAGGCTTCAATGAAGACATCAAACTAGATAGAAGTGTTTACGATGGTTTTATCAAGGATTATAAAGGAGCAACACTGATGCACTGCCAGTTGACACCAAAATTAGTCTACACTGAGTTGCTTACGATTGTGAGAAAACAAAAAGAGGTATGTGCCAGTATTTTTTATTATTATTATTATTTCTTTGTGGAAAAATCTGTTAATATGATCCCTTAAGAAATAATTTCCTCAGGGTATGTGGGATTGGGGTTCCTACTCACTAAAAAAACTACATCCTAATACCTGGCAATATCCGACACGGAAACCGTTTGCACATTACTTCGTGCCGGTGACGTCAGTTCTAAACACGAATCACTGCTTCGTCCCCATTCGTTCATCTAGCAATTATCATTTTTCTTGCCTAAGGCTTTCATTATAAGGAATCACAGCTTCGTCCCCATTCGTTCATCTAGCAATTATCATTTTTCTTGCCTAAGGCTTTCATTATAAGGAATCACTGCTTCGTCCCATTCGTTCATCTAGCAATTATCATTTTTCTTGCCTAAGGCTTTCATTATAAGGAATCACAGCTTCGTCCCCATTCGTTCATCTAGCAATTATCATTTTTCTTGCCTAAGGCTTTCATTATAAGGAATCACAGCTTCGTCCCCATTCGTTCATCTAGCAATTATCATTTTTCTTGCCTAAGGCTTTCATTATAAGGAATCACTGCTTCGTCCCCATTCGTTCATCTAGCAATTATCATTTTTCTTGCCTAAGGCTTTCATTATAAGGAATCACAGCTTCGTCCCCATTCATTCATCTAAAAAATTATCATATTATAACGATTTCGAAAAAATTCTTCTTTTAATCGGCTCGTATCTCAAGGAACCACTATATATGTAAATACTACCAGCAATATCCGACACGGAAACCGTTTGCACATTACTTCGTGCCGGTGCCTCAGTCCTCCTGAATAGGATTCACCTTCTTGTCCCCATTCGTTCATCTAAGAATTATCATTTTTCTTGCCTAAGGCTTTCATTATAAGGAATCACCTCTTCGTTCCCATTCATTCATCTAAAAAATTATCATATTATAACGATTTCGAAAAAATTCTTATTTTAATCGGCTCGTATCTCAAGGAACCACTGTATATGTAAATACTACTTACATAATAACTGATTGCACTATTTTCAAATCAATGTTTCTTAGCAATAATATGGTTTTTGGAGAGAGTGGAAAGGTTATGTATTTGTTATTGTGTAGGTTATAAAAAGGTTATGCCTACAAAGGCGGGAACAAGTGCAGAAGACTCATCCTGGACTAACTTGCTTTAACGAAGGCCACAGATCCATATCTGTTGAGGATATACCAGGTATTGTACTCCTGATGACTGTCTTTATCCTATGATACCATATTATTATTATGGCTTAAGTTGAGCAGCGTCTTTCAGTGGTATTTTACATAAATTCAGAAATGATACTTGGTATTCTAAAATATTATTAGAAATTATAGAATAGTAGAATATAACATTACTAGTACAGTGTTAATTAAATGCCTCTTTTTAAAATTCGGTGTCGTGTCCCTTTGCACATTATGTTATATGTAACATACATTTCGAAGTAGCCTGGTTCATGTATCTATATATATCAATGATCAAACCACAATAAGAAATGGGAAAACAAGACTAAGATCTTTCAACCGTAACAAGCGGTCTTCGTCAGAGTCAAAAAACCCAACTGAACACTAGATGCAGAAAACATCTGGTGAGGAGTTGAGAAGAGTGGGAGGGAAGAGTGGTATTTTAAAAGGGTGAAAGCACAGGAAAGGACTAATGTCCAGTTAAAATACCACTCTTCCCTCCCACTCTTCTCAACTCCTCACCAGATGTTTTCTGCATCTAGTGTTCAGTTGGGTTTTTGACTCTGACGAAGACCGCTTGTTACGGTTGAAAGATCTTAGTCTTGTTTTCCCATTTCTTATTGTGGTTTGATCATTGATTGTTGTTTCACGTGTTTATGTGAAATCTTTTTATCTATATATATATATATATATATATATATATATATATATATATATATATATATATATGTATATATATATGTATATATGTATTATGTATATATATATATATGTATATATATATATGTATATATATATCTTCACTTAATTAAATGAAACACGATCCAAACTGGACACAATACGAGTTCAAAATTTAAGAAGAGTAACACACAGAGTAAGGAAACACACTTACAGACTTAAATTTTCGGATAATCCGTCTTCAGGAGAAAAGAGAAAGGGAAACCAAGCACGTTGTAGACGCACCGGCAAGTAACCTTTTCTCCTGAAGACGGATTATTTGAAAATTTGACTCTGTTAGTGTGTTTCCTTACTCTGTGTGTTACTTTTCTTGAATTTTGAACTCGTGTATATATATATATATATATATAGGTAACTCACCACAAATTAGAGAAGATAGTCGCTCTTTATCTATATATATACACTTTTTCGTTGGAAATACGCTCCAAAACGGACAAATATAGTTCAATATAGAAAAAGAAACATAGAGAAATAAAAAAAACACACTTACAGTCTAATTTTTGGTTTGATAGATAGAGCGACTATCTTCTCTAATTTGTGGTGAGTTACCTGAATATTTATATCACGTGTTATTGTGACAATTTTCTATATATATATATATATATATATATATATAGTTCAATATAGAAAAAGAAACATAGAGAAATCAAAAGAACACACTTACAGTCTCTAATTTTTGGTTTGAGCCGTCTTCGGTTCGGGTCTCCAACCGTCTCTGAACCAGTGCGCTTGGTTTCCCTCTTCTATCTCTCCTGCAGACGGTTCAAACCAAAAATTAGACTGTAAGTGTGTTTTTTTTATTTCTCTATGTTTCTTTTTCTATATTGAACTATATTTGTCCGTTTTGGAGCGTATTTCCAACGAAAAAATGTATATATATATAGCTAAGGTGTTTTGGTTTATTAGTTTGATAATCAAGGTTTCATAACAGCATGATTGGTGCCTCTACTTTAAGTTTTAAGTCATGAGCAGGCAGTCTAGGAGTAGTCACAGAGTCAAGAAATTCAGTTCGATAATGAACTACTTCCTCATCACTAATCATTCTGTCTACTGACTTGTAAGTTCTTTCTTCAGCTTGTTATAGTGTAAGGCAGTACTTCTCAAACAGTACTCCCGGGGAATATTGGTGGGCCCTGGAAGGTAGCCAGGTGCGCCCCAAGATAATAGAAGATTAAGTTTATATAACAGATTTATATTTTAGTTTTTGCATCATTTTAATTTATTTGAGAAAACACCAAGTATGTGGTTTTCAAGTCTCAGCCACTTGATATTTTGAAGTGGAAGGTAAATTTCTTTAATCTTTAAGCATCAATTGATAATACTTCCTCTTTGCCTTTACTCGGGGATTTAAATCATTTTTACTAGCCCTCCCTCCCTCCCTCTTACTCTCTCTCTTTCTTTCTTTTTCTTAAAAAAAAAACTATACATTTTAATTTCCAATAATTTTCCTGTTATCAAATCTCAGGACTAAATTTTCTATATTAAAATCAGTGATGCGCCCCAAAGTTTTGGTTTGGTTTCATAGGTGCGCCCTGAAGTAAAAAAGTTTAAGAAACACTGGTGTAAAGGGTTGTTTGTTTATTTTTGCTGCCTGTTTTATTAGTAGGAGTATTATTGACGCTGTATTTATTATATTAAGTTTGTATTGTTGTGGGATTTGAATATAATACAGTGATGTGTGTTTGGGCGGTGGATTGTTGATTTAATATGCGGACTGTTGGCAGGGATCACAGAGACTGGATGGAAGCCTGTGGTGAGGACGACGAGAGTATCCAAGTACACGGAAGAGCCAGCTGATCCTGACACTTTGAACAAACTGCTGGCGAATGTCTTTAGGGCTGTGAGTAACGACTTTGATGAACACTATACAAGACATCATAAAGGACGGTGCGGGAGAGAACAGTGTGGCGCTGTAATACCGCCAAATCATGAAAAACGCTATTGCCACATGTCTAGGATTCAATGGATCGAGGTGTTATATACCTGTTTTGGTATTATTCCGCGAACTCTGCTTCTTCAGCAATATCCCGAGTAATAACAGAACAGATTGATGCCTTTTTTAACGTGAAAGCTCTTTCCCTGAATCTCAGGAGCAACAAGCTCTAGCCTAGGATAGAGACAAACAAGCCTCCGAGGTGGACCACGCGGAGGCGAGCTTCCACGACCCTATGAGATACCTGTTTTGGTATTATTCCGTGCACCCTGCTTCTTCAGCAATATCGCGAGTAATAACAGAACAGATTGATGCCTTTTTAATGTGAAAGCTCTTTCGCCGCATCTTGGGAGCAGCAAGCTCTAGACTAGGATAGAGACAAACAAGCCTCCAAGGTGGACCACGCGGAGGCGAGCTTCCACGACCCTATGAGATACCTGTTTTGGTATTATTCCGCGCACCCTGCTTCTTCAGCAATATCGCGAGTAATAACAGAACAGATTGATGCCTTTTTAATGTGAAAGCTCTTTCGCCGCACACGCCACCCACGCCCTTGTAAATCTTTCTGTATTATTTATTTACTTATTTTTTTTATTTACAACACAGTACAGTATTCAGTAAGGTTAGGAGTCTCTCTCTGTTCGAAAGGCCGTTGTTTCAGCTTTTGAGGCTTTTTTTTTTTTATAAAGGCGTGTCTATTATTCACGGATTTTCGCGGTTGTCTTCGGTCCCCATTATCTGCTAAAAAGTGAGGGTTTACTGTCTGTATCCCTGACTTTCCTTATTTCACTCTATGTTGTTTATGTTTCAAGGTACACAATCACGACGATGCCTGGCCTTTCCTCTTTCCAGTGGACAAGACTGAAGTCAAGGACTACTACGACCACATCAAATACCCCATGGGTAAGAGAAACAAATCAAGTCAATGGCTTTTTATAGTAGTCTATCTGCAAACACTATGGAAGGGTATAAATGTAAACCGGAAACAGTCCTGGTTAAAATGTTAACCTGGTTGATTGAAGTCTTCCGGAAGACATCAATCAACCAGGTTAACTTGTTATTATATTTTTGGTGTTTCATTTAGCTCTCTGATGATGTTGTAACGAAAGGCCTTAGAGCACTTTAATTAGTATATATTGTATTATGGTATTTAATTCATATATATATATATATATACACGAGTTCGAGATTAACAAAGAGCAACACACAAAGTAGGGAAACACACTTACAGACTCAAATTTTCGGGTAATCCGTCTTCAGGAGAAAAGAGAATGGGAGACCAAGCACGTTGTAGGCGCAACGGCAAGTAACCAACCCGGCAACCGCCAGTGCTGTCAACCGTACCCGGTCTTAAAGTATAAAATTAGGAGAAGATATAAACAGAAGCTCAGATAAGCAGTACTGGTTGGGTAAAACTATAAGTAGGTGAAAAATTATAAACAATATAAGATAAAAACAAACTATAAGAAACAAAAATAATGATAGAGAAAAGAAGAAAAAATAAATAAAAATAAATACAATACAAAAAACTTGCATTGGTTGTTTTAGTAAATAAAAGATAGAGACTGAATAAAAGGGTAAGTATGGGAAACTAGTTAAGAATAAGAATTTAGAAAAATAAAATAGGATAAAACAAACTAGTAGTAAGTGAAGAAGACAAAATAGATATACAATTTCTATATTATTCTAAATTCTTATTCTTAACTAGTTTCCCATACTTACCCGTTTATTCAGTCTCTATCTTTTATTTACTAAAACAACCAATGCAAGTTTTTTGTATTGTATTTATTTTTATTTATTTTTTCTTCTTTTCTCTATCATTATTTTTGTTTCTTATAGTTTGTTTTTATCTTATATTGTTTATAATTTTTCACCTACTTATAGTTTTACCCAACCAGTACTGCTTATCTGAGCTTCTGTTTATATCTTCTCCTAATTTTATACTTTAAGACCGGGTACGGTTGACAGCACTGGCGGTTGCCGGGTTGGTTACTTGCCGTTGCGCCTACAACGTGCTTGGTCTCCCATTCTCTTTTCTCCTGAAGACGGATTACCCGAAAATTTGAGTCTGTAAGTGTGTTTCCCTACTTTGTGTGTTGCTCTTTGTTAATCTCGAACTCGTATTGTGTCCAGTTTGGATCGTATTTCGTTTTATCAGTGAATATATATATATATATATATATATATGGACTAATTTACCACAATGAAACAATTTTGGAAACAATGCTCAATCAGCTAGTTTAACAAGTATTTATTATTTTTTAGTTCACTTGCTCTCTGACGATGTGTTGACGAGAAAGGCCTTATATCATTGTTTCCAAAATTGTTTCATTGTAGTAAATTAGTCCATCTATTACATCAAGTGTTATTTTGATGTAACGTCTCCAAGAAGATCAGCATTTTTGCTGGTTCCAGCGGAATAGAAAAAAGTTTTTCTATGGTTTTGATGAGTGTCCCGAAGCACCTACCTCTGTGCAGCAAAGTTGCCTTACAGTCTGTCAGCAGGTGCAACGGTGTTTCTTCTTCTTCTTTGCAGAATCTGCACAAACCATCATTGATAATGCCCATTCAGGCTCCCTACGTTTCGGAAGAAAGTAACTTCCTTTCTCCTTCTTTGGGTCCTCAGGTGCACTTTTGGGAGGTTGGCTCCCACTAGTTAGCGCTTTTGGACCTTCTGCGCTTCCGTTGGATGGTCTCTGGACTTCCTTCTTCTTAGTATCACACAGGGGTTACACAGTAATCCCTGTATCTCTATCGGTGGTATTTTGTCCACTCCGGCAGAGCACCGCATAACGGAGTAAGGTTATTTACTCAAGGGGTCGCCTGGTACCCTTGAGGCTCCATTCATAATACAGTAACCCCTGTATCATCCATCCTTCGGCACGTAACGCATAACACCTTAGATTGGGGCTGAGATAAAAGGAGAGGATTTGGGGATTAGGAAGGATTTGAAACAAAGGTGGTCAGGTCCAGCCCCTGATCACCTTCTCCTCCTCTTTCGTTTGTCACTGCATATAGCAGGTTAACAGGGTAGCCTCTTGAAGGCCGAAAGTCGGAGTTGAGTGTTAGAGGCTATTAAAGGCGCTTAATCACTCCATTACTACCCCAACATAAACTGTTGTGAATGAAAATACTCTTTGGTTGTTGGTTATTTGATTGAATTATTAAAATTGTGTTTCAGACTTGAAGACTATGTCAGATCGACTGAAAGCAGGGTACTATGTCAGCAGACGCCTGTTTATAGCTGATATGCAGAGAATGTTCAACAACTGCCGAATCTACAATTATCCCAAAACTGACTATTACGCATGCGCTAATTCTCTAGAAAGGTAAAATATCAATCATATCTTAAGTGTTGTCTGAGAGATCTCACAAAGACTGGCTCGCCTGTTATTCTAAAGCGGGGGTGGGCAACATCTGGCACGCATGCCAGGCTTGGCACACCGTTGACTTGTCTCTGGCACGCTTTGAGCACAGGTTCTCCAGACCTAAACCCTTAAAACCTGTTCTATATATATATACTTTTTCGTTGGAAATACGATACAAAACGGACAAATGTAGTTCAGTATAGACAAAGAAACATAGAGAAATCAAAAAAACACACTTACAGTTTCTAATTTTCGGTTTGAACCGTCTTCAGGAGAGATAAGAGAGGGAAACCAAGCGCACTGGTTCAGAGACGATTGGAGACCGTCTCTGAACCAGTGGACCGTCTCTGAACCAGTGCGATTGGTTCTCCTGTCTTATCTCTCCTGAAGACGGTTCAAACCGAAAATTAGAGACTGTAAGTGTGTTCTTTTGATTTCTCTATGTTTCGTTGTCTATATTGAACTATATATATATATATATATATATATATATTTGTAAAAGTTGGAAGCAGTCCTTCATTGAAACATATATTGTTAAATAAAGCCCCATATTTGGCTTGTATCTGTTTCTTATACAATATCTCCAGTTTCCGGAATTCCTTCCTCGTCTCTTCATTAAAACTATAAAGCTTATCACCAATATTGCTAGTCGACATATTTCGAATGTACCACATTCATCATCAGGACAATAATGAGAACAATAGTAGGATTGTTAGTTTATATATATAGAGGTGGATTACAATTGGAATGTTCACAGGACATCGCCCTGGATCACGGGGCATTAAGGCAGGGTGGTTGGACTCACTTACTACCTGGCTAATCTCATTATTGTCCTGATGATGCATGTGGTACATTCGAAACATGTCGACTAGCAATATTGGTGAGAAGCTTTATAGTTTTAATGAAGAGACGAGGAAGGAATTCCGGAAACTAGAGAAATTGTGTAAGAAACAGATACAAGCCAAATATGAGGCGTTATTTAACAATATATATATATATATATATACACATAAGTATATCAGCTTCAAAACGAAGAAAAGCAAGTTGGAAACCGGTCTCCAACCGTCTCTGAACCAGTGCGCTTGGTTTCCCTCTCTTATCTCTCCTGAAGACGGTTCAAACCGAAAATTAGAGACTGTAAGTGTGTTCTTTTGATTTCTCTATGTTTTTTTGTCTATATTGAACTATATTTGTCCGTTTTGGATCGTATTTTCAACGAAAAAGTATATATATATATATATATATATATATATATATATATATATATATAAAAAAGATTTCACATAAACACGTGAAACAACAATCAATGATACAACCACAATAAGAAATGGGAAAACAAGACTAAGATCTTTCAACCGTAACAAGCGGTCTTCGTCAGAGTCCAAAAAACAGTTGGGTTTTTGACTCTGACGAAGACCGCTTGTTACGGTTGAAAGATCTTAGTCTTGTTTTCCCATTTCTTATTGTGGTTGTATCATATATATATATATATATATATATATATATGAGCTTTAAGAAAATCAGTGTGAATTATTTGAAATTGAATACTATATATGAATGTTGAATTGCACTATTGAGGCTTTTAACAAGACAATTGGTATGAAAAATGTTCCCGGTTCGCCAAAGCTAAGGCACAGGCCGGATACTTACGTTAGACTGGACTGTCTAGTCCAGGGGTTTCAAAGTCGAAATGGACGGAGGGCCACATAAAAAATTTAGCAACAAGCCGAGGGCCGGACTGATCAAATGTTTATTGATTTTTTTTTTAAAAATAACCACATATAGTGTAGTGAACCAAATTGAACTGAAAACCTAACAAATGTATTACAATATGTTAGGATAAATAAATAAATATTTTCTTATAGCTTTGTCAATTATTTTTAATTTTCAACAAAAGACAAATTTCCTTTATATCCCCATGACATGAACATTAAATGTTTGAAGCGGTATTATTCAAGGCAGCATCAGTATATTTGCTCATTTAGACATACAAGTTTTCCAGCTAGCTTCGTGAACATGTATTTCGACTCCCACCTTGTTTGAAACCACCGGTTCTCAGTGCTCGCCTTCCGTTTTGCCATTTTCGAAGGGTATCTGAAAGTTAACTTTTCCTATTATACTAATGACTGCTGATAAATTATGAAATGAAGCCACGCTCGCTGCATCACCTTTGCATTGTAGGAAATGTAGTATTGGTGCGTGTAAAACTTCTGCAGCCTGCGGGTCGGTTTTAATAATAAACTAATATCATCCTACGGGCCATAGAAAACCCTCTCGCGGGCCTTGACTCTGACATATGGGGTCTAGTTTTTCTCCTGTTAAGATTGTTGTTTCTTTAAATAATGTAAATTTCATTTTCTTATTTAAAAAAAATTCTTACTTCTGCCTATGAAAAAGGTTTTAAAATAAAACCAACGACCAACGAATATTACCATGCACAACAGTGCATGTCGTAAATAGCAGTTCCGGACCAGAGGCTCACTACTGCTAGTTTCTCATCCTGCTGTTTTTTGTTGGGTCAGTAAACAATGTCAAGAATGGGGGAATCAGTCAGTAAGGGAATATGTCGTCTTCGTGGTCGTTTGGTCTTCAGGCTTTGCATTCTCTGAGGTACTGTATAATTTTGGAGTCATGTGGTCATCATATTTAGTTTACGTAGGAAACTTACAAATAAAACCGAAGAGTCTGCAATAAGAGTTTGATTTTTGAAGCTAGAAAGTTGACCGAATCTCGATTAGATAAACACACCCTATCCTATCAAACGGTCGATATTATTATTGAATCTGAATATTTAATTACAATGTTATGAAATTAAATTTTGAATATAATTTCCATTTATTTACAATGCATAATTTGATGGGTCTTGCAAAAATTCAGGTGAACCCCCGGTTGAAAAGGTCTACTTATAGTAAATTAAGAATTTAATACTTATGCTTATAGTAAAAAACAATATAATCTCTTTTTAATTCACTTTACTCTATTGTTTATTGTGTTGCAGGTATTTCCAAGCTAAAATGAGAGAGCTAGGCCTTTGGGACAAGTAGCCTCTTACTGTGGTAGGAATACTTTGACCTTCTTCTGCATTCTCATCACAAGCGATATTCTGTAAAATAAGAATTCTGTTCAGTTGTTTGTGATATTTAATGTAAATAAATTCTTATTAAATTTTATTCTAAATGAAGGGTTTTTATTTTGTAAATAGAACAACCGTTCTATTTACCAAAATACCGTTCTTTAACACCCTATATATATATATATATATATATATATGAAAAAACCACAGTAAGAAAATGGGAAAACAAGATTAAGATCTTTCAACCGTAACAAGCGGTCTTCGTCAGAGTCAAAAACTCCAGTTGAGTTTTTGACTCTGACGAAAGATCTTAGACTTGTTTTCCCATTTTCTATTTGTGGTTTGATCATTGATTGTTATTTCACGTGTTTATGTGAAATCTTTTATATATATATATACAAAGCGCACTGGTTCAGAGTCTCCAACCGTCTCTGAACCAGTGCGCTTGGTTTCCCTTTCTTATATCTCCTGAAGACGGTTGAAACCGAAAATTAGAGACTGTAACTGTGTGCTTTTAATTTCTCTATGTTTCTTTTTCTACATTGAACTATATATATATATATATATATATATATATATATATATATATATATATATATATATATATTTATAGAAAATCAATGTGAATTTTTTGAAATGGATATATATATATAAAAAGATTTCACATAAACACGTGAAACAACAATCAATGATCAAACCTCAATATGAAATGGGAAAACAAGACTAAGATCTTTCAACCGTAACAAGCGGTCTTCGTCAGAGTCAAAAACCCAACTGATGGGCTTTTGACTCTGACGAAGACCGCTTGTTACGGTTGAAATATCTTAGTCTTGTTTTCCCATTCTTATTGTGGTTTAACATATATCTTTATAAATAAAATAATGATTTTGTCTGTACATTGCTTAGAACTGACTCATTTCAAGTTTTCTTTACGTTTCATA
Organism: Hermatobates lingyangjiaoensis; assembly: GCA_026182355.1. Taxonomy (NCBI): domain Eukaryota; kingdom Metazoa; phylum Arthropoda; class Insecta; order Hemiptera; family Hermatobatidae; genus Hermatobates; species Hermatobates lingyangjiaoensis. The sequence goes on from JAPFBL010000369.1 coordinate 181,771, forward strand.
CATTGGAGAAACCGAATCCACCCTTAGAAAAATTTCTGTCGGTTTGTCCGCAAAACTTTGTCACAGGTAAACTCAGCTACCATAAGACATATAAAGCTGAAACTTTTACAGTTGATTTGTGTAGGTCCAACTTAAAATATAGGCTCTGAATTATTTGGAAATTCAACGTAGAAGTGGAGTTATGGACGTTTAACGCAAAAATGTTTGTCACAAGTAAACTCAGCCACTATAAGACATGGCGAGCTGAAACTTTGACACTGGATTTGTGTATGCCTAACTTAAAATATGGGCTCTAAATAGATTATTAATTCAGTACAGAAGCGAAGTTATGGGGCTTTTAGCTGTATTTTCCTAACTTCACAGACAAGTTTGTTTTGAAAATACACAGGTGTGGCAAGTAGATATTGTTAGTTGATTTTAATTTCAATTGAGCATATGAATATATTGCGTATTTGACATCTTTGAAAAATGTTTCCCAGAGTTGAGGATGTACTATCTATTACGAATAAATAATTTTGTAAACGAGCAATTCTCAACTCTTAATACGGACAGGCAGGAAAAATCAACAAACAAGTTCTTATGCTATATCATACCGAGGAAAGACCTTACAAGTCAGTAAAGAGATTGGATTAGTGATGAAGAAGCAGTTCATTATCTAATTGAATTTCTTGACTCTCAATTTATTTCTCCTGGACTCCCTGCACATGAGTAAAAACTTAAAGTAGGAGCAATTTATAGCAGTAACAAATTTCATGTTATGAAACATGAGTGCCTCAAAACTGTGCAACGGGACACGACTCTGAGTTCGTGCTCTACACAGATATGCCATAGAGGCGGACATAATGACTGGATGTGGTATTGGGGAGTCTGTGTGTATACCACGCATACCATTGATTCCGAGCCACTGTCTGTTTCCGTTCAAATGATTGCAAAGTCCCTTGCAGAGTCTATTTCGCAATGACGTTAACTAAGTCGCAAAGGGAGACTTTAACCCAGGAATTCAAGTTAGCGAAACCAGTTTTTTCTCACATGGTCAACTGTAGTTTACTTGCTCAATAGTCAGAGGTTTCAACTGATTGTTCTTCATGAACCTAAAGGACAGACAGCTAATGTAGTGTATACAGAGGCATTTGTTTAACACTGTACTAATAATGGTGTTTTCTACTATTCTATAATTTTTTATTATAGTATTAGTAATATACTATAATTGATATTTTGGAATACCAAGCATAATAGAATTTTTGATTCCGTCAAAGACGGGTACATTTGCTAGTATATATATATATATACATACTGTAAACAGGAAAACGATCCAAAAGGGCAAGAAACGTTTCACGATGAATCACAAACACAGAACGAAGAACATTCTCCTCTTATTTTCTTCATTATTATCTTTTAAGTTTTTATTATTTTATATTTCCTAATTTTCTTCATTTTCACATTCTATTTCTTAGCTTATTCTTAGTTAATTTCTCTTACCTCACTTGAACCGGGCACGCGTGTGATAACACTGTTGGTCTCCAACCGTCGCTTCAAAAGTGCGTTTGGTGTCCCTATCTCAACTCTCCTAATGACGGTTCAACCGAAAATTAGAGGCAGTAAGTCTGTTTGTGATTTATCGTGAAATATATATATATGTATTAGTGGCCAGGATAAACATACAATGCCTTAGAGTTTTAGGACTACTATAGGATTTCTTTGAATTGGGTCGTCCCTCTCCGAAGAGGGTAATGCCCGTTACCCTGGGACCAGGGCTTGCTGCTAGTAGTTAATCGAACTCAATGAGGGCGCAATTGTGAGTAGTGTGTAGTACCTCAAGAGATGCGATTCATAGAGAGAGATTATAACCTCTCGTTGGCTAAACGATAGCTGTTCTATGCTAGTTATGTGAACTGAACATATAAGGGCTCGAAGGGGTGGTATCTAATCGTCCTTGTGGAGATGTTTTTGGGCTCTACCCTGTCTAACTCATACGGTAGAGTACTGGAAAAAGTCAACCTCCCGGCGTTCCTGAGCTACATCCATGTCATAAATAGGGTTAAATCACCCTAGGACATTACCTATAGTTTAATGTAAAAAGAATCTTACATGTATAATGTATAATTAGACGTAAGATTAAGGTAAGCCCGACTACGTTGGACCTAGTTATGTTACATAAGATCTTCCTTTTGCTCCGAAATATCATTCGTACCCAGTGTAACCGTTTACGATGTAAAAATACTGTTGTGCGTATAGTATCGAGTTGCCACCTTGGGCGTCGCCATGTGGAACATGGGACGGCTAAAGGGCAAATCGTAGAAAGACAACCTGACTTGATTTAAAAACGATATGGCCTGAAATATGGCTTGGTGAGTATAAAGGTCAACACAGGTATAATTGGTAAGGTTTATTACTGTTGGGGTTTAGTACTGTTGCCCCGAGTGCTAATTGACTGTACGGTATAAATTGTAATCACTTACGGCACTTACACAATCTTCATGCTGTTCGGTTGACAAGTCAGCTGAATCGACTCTTTCCTTGATAGCAACAGCGTTTTCTCTCCCATACTCCTGTGGTTTATAACCTAGGTGCGTATAAAGGTCAACACAGGTATCTAATCGTCCACACTCTGAGCTCCTGTCCAGAGCTGAGCCTCTACCAGGCAACCACCAGTTCCCCTGGATGCTAAGCAGGCATCCTCCCGAGAAGTTACTGCTTCTCACACAGCTACTACAAGGGTCTACCCAACTTGGGTGAGAACCAACAGCCTCTAGAAGTGGGTGGGTTAAAAAAGAAAAATATTTCCTGTGACTTTAAAATTCTCAGGATTTTTTCATTATTGCTTCTGTAGGCTTAAAGATAATGCCAAAATTTTAAGACTCTAGAATTAGAGTAGTTTAGGAGGAAAAAATGTAGTCTAAAAACAGATTTTTGGCAAAAAAAAATTGACTTTCTTATCATGCATAATTTCTCCCAAACAATACGACTCATCTACACTATGAGCACCATTTTTCTGTAAAATATCAACTTGATCTATCAAAGATTCTGGACCGCAGCGTGGTAACATGCAATGCTAACACACTCACCCACCCACGCACACACACAAATAGATGCCATCGAAAAAACATCACAAAATAACTTCTGGGACCTCAAAACATGTAATTCCGTCAAAATATTTGTCAATAAACACAACTCCTCTTTCTTGAAAAAAAAAGGTTCATTCCTCACACTTCAATATTTCCCTAAGATAAAGTAGAATTTTTTCACGACCACTATATTTTGCTTATAGCAAAGTAATAAAAATTCTGAAAGAAAAAAAGAAAACAAAACACCAGAGAGTTGCTTGTTAATGCTTCACCATGCTGTCTTCAGAACAGATTATAGAATAAACAGCGTTAAATAACAACTGCAGTTCATATACCAATGGGTGGAATAAGAAAAAAAATTTACTTCATAATCATGCACCAAAAAAAAAAAAATAAAAATAACCAGGTACTTCTCAATCAAAACAAAATATCAAAACATTATATTGTACTCGTACAGAAATATCATTAATTCAAATTATCGGAGAAAATATATTTAAAGAAAATAAACGTATTTCCTAGTCTTAAAATAAATAGTTTTAGATTGTATTGTATATTTTTATTTTAGTTTTTATAATAATTAAATTAGGAAATAAAAATTGATGGAATCACAGAAATGAATTTTTTTTTTTTTTGGGATGGTGGAATTTTAATTTTGTCTTTTTTTTGCTGATGTCACCAACTGAAGATGAAATCCATAACTCGACCAACAATACTGGTGTCTTGAGATGGTAGAGGGGCAGATTCAACACTCTGAAACATGACAAGGCAGTTTATGGTTTTGTTTTGTAGTTGGCAAAATAGGTGTTAACAAGTTTATTGAAAATTATGTCTCCAAACAAAAAAGCATTATTTTAAAAACTAACAATGTATTTTGAACAGTTAAATGTTATTCATCTGGTTTATATCTTTAAAAAAAAAACCCATATATCCAATGAGCTTTAAGAATATAAGAATCTGGCCCGTGCTTTAGGTAAGGTGAATCGGGTAGAGGTAAGGTCGGGCCTAAAAAAATCCATTCCAACCCCGCCCAGGCTCCCGGGTATTAAAGCCCAAAACCGGCCCGATTCTTGTTTTTCAAGGGCTAAATCAATGTATAATTAAATTAGGGAATATGAAATATATATATATATATATATATATATATATATACTACTATAATCAGTTATTTCGACTATGGACTATGAACTGATTATAGTAGTAATAGTAGTGCTAATTGTAAAACAATCATGTTGTAGCCCTGAAGATGACATAAATATATGTCGAAACGTCGGCAAAAGGACTAGTTTAAAATCATTAGACCTCAACCATCCAAAAATAAATTATATCATGTATATATTGGGTCAACAAAGGAAATCATGATATATAGTATATATACTTGTTCGTTGCAAATACGATCCGAAACGGACAAATATAGTTCAATGTAGCAAAAGAAACATACAGATATTAAAAGAACACACTCACAGTCTAATTTTCGGTTTGAACCGTCTTCAGGAGAGATAAGTTTAAAATATAAACCAAGCGCTTGCTTGCTGTAAGTGTGTGCTTTTAATTCTCTATGTTTCTTTTTCTAAATTTATATATATATAATTTTTTGTATATATATATTTTTTTCTATATATATATATATATATATAATATACCACGAAAAACGGTCCGGCAGGACAAACTTGACTGTCGTCCCTCCGTCAATTCACTTCTTCTCCTGAGGACGACCGCCATTACGGTCGAAATATTGAAAAGTGAGTCTTTGTTGTGTTTCTGTTTATGTGTCACTGCTTATTTTAATTGTTATATATATATATATATATATAATATATATATATATATATATATATATATATAATAAATTCAAAAACGAAGGAAACACACAGAAAGACACAGACATAACTCACATCGATATTTCGACCATCGTCGTCATCAGGAGGTGTGAAGCCGCAGCCAGTACCCCACCACTGCGGTCTCCGAGTTCAGTCGCCGCCCTGCCTTCCTGCGGGACTCTTCGCTCTTCACACCTCCTGATGACGACGATGGTCGAAATATCGATGTGGGTTATGTCTGTGTCTTTCTGTGTGTTTCCTTCGTTTGGAATTTATTTTATTTAAAAAAGTCCGCTGGACCGTTTCTTTAATTATATATATATATAATATATATATATATATATATATATATATATATATAATTTTTTTTTCTATGGTTGTCCGGGGAAAGGAATAGATTCGATGCGATGTTGACCAATGGGAGTAGAGTTACAGGTCCAAGCGTAAGGTCCCAGTTGCCCGCTGCTCAGCAAAAAGCCTTTGCGTTCTGCCAATAGGTATAGAGGTTGCACAGTCCCTCTGTGTTAAATGATGTTTGGCAGAAAACATTAGCCTCACTTTACAGTGAACTCCTGTTCCCTTTCTATTTTTGATTTTTGTGGGTGGTTGGGTGTTGTTGTTGTTTACTATTTTCTGTTACGGATATTGCTGGATATTTAAATGATACTCTCGGTTGTTTACTGCGAAAAGCCGCCTTCATCTTCATGCCAACAGGGGTAGAGGTTGCACAGTCCCTCTTGATTATTAAGAGATGTTGACACTGGAATCCAACTTCTTCTCGTAGAAACATCTTCAAGTTGTAGGTTTTGTATATTGTTCTCTTCGGTTTCTTATCTTCATGTTTTTTCTTCAGTTGAATGTTATTGCTGCTATTGATGGGTGGCTGGTAGGTGATGAAAAGTTCTGCACTGTTGACCTGGTGGTGGTATTTGCGACATGTTTCAACCATTCTCTGGTTATCTTCAGGCAAGGAAATGGCCCAGACGTTGGTCCTTATATACAGTTTTCTATGGGTTGTCCGGGGAAAGGAATATGATGAAAAATAGAAAGGGAACAGGAGTTCACTGTAAAGTGAGGCTAATGTTTTCTGCCAAACATCATTTAACACAGAGGGACTGTGCAACCTCTATACCTATTGGCAGAACGCAAAGGCTTTTTGCTGAGCAGCGGGCAACTGGGACCTTACGCTTGGACCTGTAACTCTACTCCCATTGGTCAACATCGCATCGAATCATATTCCTTTCCCCCGGACAACCCATAGAAAACTGTATATAAGGACCAACGTCTGGGCCATTTCCTTGCCTGAAGATAACCAGAGAATGGTTGAAACATGTCGCAAATACCACCACCAGGTCAACAGTGCAGAACTTTTCATCACCTACCAGCCACCCATCAATAGCAGCAATAACATTCAACTGAAGAAAAAACATGAAGATAAGAAACCGAAGAGAACAATATACAAAACCTACAACTTGAAGATGTTTCTACGAGAAGAAGTTGGATTCCAGTGTCAACATCTCTTAATAATCAAGAGGGACTGTGCAACCTCTACCCCTGTTGGCATGAAGATGAAGGCGGCTTTTCGCAGTAAACAACCGAGAGTATCATTTAAATATCCAGCAATATCCGTAACAGAAAATAGTAAACAACAACAACACCCAACCACCACAAAAATCAAAAATAGAAAGGGAACAGGAGTTCACTGTAAAGTGAGGCTAATGTTTTCTGCCAAACATCATTTAACACAGAGGGACTGTGCAACCTCTATACCTATTGGCAGAACGCAAAGGCTTTTTGCTGAGCAGCGGGCAACTGGGACCTTACGCTTGGACCTGTAACTCTACTCCCATTGGTCAACATCGCATCGAATCATATATATATATATATATATGTAGAGAGGGAGTAGTACTGACTGGGGTGTTGCCGCGCTTGGACACGGCCAAAGGCCTGATCTTAGGAGAGGTGGGAGATAGAGCGGCAATGCTGGCAGACATGCTCTGGTTGGCTGACAGACAGCTGGCGTTCGGTGAGTGCTGCAACAAAAAAAACAAACGCCTTAGCAAAATCATAAAAATATTAGTACAAGCTTTTTTTTACACAACAACAATTTTATAAAAAAAAAACCAACAAACTATTTCAAACTGTTTTTAGTTGTTTACTTAGGAGATGGGCTAGGTTTGCCCAGTGGTAACGTGATTACCTCTAGTTTGGTGGGTTCGGGGTTCAATACCCAAGCAGGAGTATGAATAAATCTGAGCACGCCGTCCCTGGGAGATAATATTTAAGATGTCGGTTCCGAGCCCTTATTATTCCTTCTTTATAATAAGCCTATGTTTCGTCGAAACGCTTTTTTTGAAAAATGCTGAATAATTTTCGGCGAAACAATTTTTTTGGGAGGGGGGGAGGGAGAGATGTTAATACAGCTCTCAGGGGTTCTCAAGTAAATGAAGATTGAGAACCCATAGTTTATATTATAAAATTATAATGGTCTAATTTATATATATATATAAAGATTTCACATAAACACGTGAAATAACAATCAATGATCAAACCACAATAAGAAAATTGGAAAACAAGACTAAGATCTTTCAACCGTAACAAGCGGTCTTCGTCAGAGTCAAATACCCAACTGGAGTTTTTGACTCTGACGAAGACCGCTTGTTACGGTTGAAAGATCTTAGTCTTGTTTCCTATTTTCTTATTGTGGTGTGATCATTGTTATATATATATATACACCAATGTGAGTTATGTATGTTTTATGATGTGAGTTATGTCTGTGTCTTTAAGTGTGTTTCCTTCGTTTTGAATTTATTTTATATATATATGTTGGTATATATTGGCAGCAGATCTTCTCTCAAGCATATTTTATTAAATATGATCGCAGTTTCTGCGTTAACGATCTTTTTTCTAACTGATCATAGATCATGTTTTTAAATTTCTTTCTTAATTTGACCCTTTTACTTGGAAATATCATTGGCGAACCTGATTTATAGTTTACCTACTACAACAAGGAGAATAGCCAGGAGGTTAGAATCAGTTAGCAAAAAGGTCGTTAACGCAGAAACTGCGATCATATTCAATAATAATATATATATATATATATATATATATATATAAAACAGTTCAAAATTGAAGATAGGTAGTACACAAAATAAAGAAACACACTTACAAACTCAAATTTTCGGGCAATCCGTCTTTAGGAGAAAAGAGAAAGGGAGACCAAGCACGTTGTAGACGCAACGGCTAGTGACAATATATGTATATAGCATTGCCTAGTAATAATATCAAATTCACAGTAGCAATAAAAAAAGAAAATCATTCATTCCGTCACCTCTCTCTTATCAAAAGTGCTTGTTTTAATGACTAAAAATTGAAGATATCCCTGGGCACAATGTGAAAACATTAAATGCATTCATATCTCTCGACCCATGATACACCAATGGTATTCTATTTTGAGTAACAATACCTAAATAACTTGCGAGGGCGACCTAAAACACTGACGGTGAACCTATTGAGTTCGGCGTGTCAAAATTTTGAAAAATCCAAACAAAATTAGAATATTTTTAAATTAAACTTGAACTACTTTAAATTAAACTTGGACCGTTTTAAAATTAAACTTGGACTATTTTAATTAAACATGAACTACTTTAAATTAAACTTGGGCTACTTTTAAATTATACTTGGATTATTATAATTTTAGTAAACTTGAACTACTTTAAACTAAACTTGAACTACTTTAAATTAAACTTGGACTACTTTTAAATTATACTTGGATTATTATAATTTTAGTAAACTTGAACTACTTTAAACTAAACTTGAACTACTTTAAATTAAACTTGGACTACTTTTAAATTATACTTGGATTATTATAATTTTAGTAAACTTGAACTACTTTAAACTAAACTTGAACTACTTTAAATTAAACTTGGACCGTTTTAAAATTAAACTTGGACTATTTTAATTAAACATGAACTACTTTAAATTAAACTTGAACTATTTTAATTAAACTTGGACTATTTTTAAATTAAACTTGGACTACTTTTAAATTATACAGTAGTACCTCGAGATACGACTGCTTCTTCTTACGAATTATTCGAGATAAGGCCAACAATTTCATCAAAATCCTGTTCTAAATACGACGTAATGTTCATCTTACGACGTAAAATCTGAGGCGCCGAGAAAGAATTTTCTCGAAACTTCTGGAACCTTCTAGAAGCTTCTGAGACCGTTCGGGACAGTCAGTCGTGTGTGTTACAGGAACGACCCAATGTGTTCACGTGAACCTGCGCGTAGCGATGCGTATACGACGCCGCAGCATCCCACAAGGCGTCCTTTCTTTAGAAAACCTTCTTCAGAAATGAAAATTTCATCCCGGTAGGCTAGGCCGTACTAGGATTGGTAAACAAACATGGCAAACTCTGCACGACAAAATTAAGCACCTGACGTGACCTACACTACCGTACGTTTACATACGCTAGCGGGAGACACCCGCGTACCAAAATCTTGCACCTGAAAACCACCCACGTACCAAAATCATGCACCTGAAACTATTTTTACATATTAATTCATTATTTATTCAATTCTTTTGTATTTGTATGGTTAAATGCTTGTTTTTTAGTGTACTTTTGTTAGTTTAATAACGTAAAATAGGAAATTATATACGGGTTTTGGGCCGTGGAACCAATTAATTTTTTTTCCCATTAATTCTTATGGTAATTATATGTTCGTGAATTTTTTAAGATACGACGGGAGATCTGGAACCACTTAAATTCGTATCTCGAGGTACTACTGTACTTGGATTGCTTTAATCCAATTGCTTTTTATTTTAGTTAACTTGAACTAGTCTAAATTAAAGTTGGACTATTTTACATTGCTGTGAAGAAGTGTAGATGACAAGTGCAGACAAGGCTTACCATTGCAGCCATACACTGAGTCGTATATTCTTGTTAAGCTTCTATGAAGTAACGGATAGTTAATTAACTTCTTGTTCACACTGAATATTATCTCTTTTAGTAAATTTCGCCAAAGAGTTAATATTTTTGATCTGGCCTGTAATATGAAATGTTTAAGTTCAAATACATTATATTAAATACATACATATTGTTAAGTGTCACAGAGGTTAGTAAATAATATATTATTATCAACCGTCATAGTTCGTCTATCGTTAGTTGTGCAATCCGTAATTGTGTGGTATTTACTCATTCTGAGGTAAAATGGATAAACCAAAAAATTAACGGTTTTCAAGCATACCCGAAGCCTTTTGTCACCTTATCTCCTAAATGCCTATCCCCACTCTTTCGCAACGGATCTGTTTCCTACTAGTTGTGTTCACTGGACCAACCCGTCAGTACCACATCCTTGGGTATGTCTTGAATTCTCTTAAGTGAATTTTATTATTTCACTCTAATTTTTGTAACTAATTAGATATAATTTGTATTATAGTGTCTTCCTGATGATGAACACAAAGTGTTCGAAACGCGTTGAATAAAACTTCATTTGTGTGGAGACTTTTGTTGGTTTATCCATTTTATCTCAGAATTCGTCTATCGCTGGTGAAGTCGCTCGACCGGTTTCGCAATGGCTGCATCATCAATGAGACCAATATAACCTTCCAAAATCACGGATATAAATACCTATTTTAACTCAATGGTGCCAATATATAAGCCTAAATTTCCTACCTAACAGTTTTATTTTGTTTAATCTGTTTTTTGTCTTTTAAACAGGACAGAGACAACTTAAAGTTTAAAAGACAAAAAACAGATTAAACAAAATAAAATAAAACTGTTAGGTGGGAAATTTAGGCTTATATATTGGCACCATTGAGTTAAAATAGGTATTTATATCCGTGATTTTGAAAGGTTACATTAATATTAGTCCCATTAATGATGTTGCCATTGCGAAACCGGTCGGGTGACTTCACCAGCGATAGACGAAGTATGACGGTTGATAATAATATCTTAATATTGAGATAGAAAGAAAATAAGTTGTTATTTTTAATAAATATGATATGCTCATTCTAACTATGGGTAGAACCTCATTACCCAGAGCTCTCTTTACTTTAGGACTTACGATCTCTAGTAAGCTTTAATAAGCTTATGCAACGTAGAGTTACTACAATCGATCAGGAAGCAGAAGGGTTGAAAAACAAACCCTTTTTTGCCAAGCTTAACTTAATTATGGACAACACAAGGCAAGGGCTAAGGGATTCAAACTCACGACACAACCGTGCAGGCAGGAGGCTTTCTCAACTAAACCACTGAGACGCCGTATAGCTGTTCTAGCTTCTTGATTGACCAATAATATTACTATCATTATAACAAACACTTTTTCGTTTTCTCGGAGTTTGGTCAGGGTAAATATATGGAATCACCTTTTTGCCAACGTTTCGTCCTTATTTCAAGACATCCTCAGGGCTATAAATGAAGGCTGGGTTCTGTTACATTACTGAAATGTAACAGAACCCAGCCTTCATTTATAGCCCTGAGGATGTCTTGAAATAAAGACGAAACGTTGGCAAACAGGTGATTCCATATATTTACCCTGACCAAACTCCGAGAAAAAGAAAAAGTGTTTGTAAATATTTTGTGGTCAAGAAAACAGTACCGTATTATCATTATATATATATATATATATATATATATAACAGATTCAATAATATATCGACCGTTTGATAGAATAGGTGTGTTCTCTAAGCGGGGTTCGGTCAATTTTCCAGGATAAAAAATCAAACTCTCGTTGCCAACGTTTCGGTTTTATTTAAAAACCTTTTTCATAGGCAGAAGTAAGAATTTTTAACTAAAAAATGAAATTTACATTATTTAAAGGAACAACAATGTTAGCTAACATTGTTGTTCCTTTAAATAATGTAAATTTCATTTTCTTAGTTAAAAAATTCTTACTTCTGCCTATGAAAAAGGTTTTAAATAAAACCGAAACGTTGGCAACGAGAGTTTGATTTTTTATCCTGGAAAATTGACCGAACCCCGATTAGAGAACACACCTATATATATATTTCGTCGTAGGATGTGGAAAAATCTGTTCATTAGATCTCTTAGCAAGCCGTCTTGCTTAGGGTATGTAGGGTTGGGGGTCCCGACCCACTAAAAAACCACATCCTATTTCCTGACAATACCCGACACGGGAACCGTTTGCACATTACTCCATGTTGGTGTCTCAGTCCTCCTGAATAGGATTCACCTTCTTGTCCCCATTCGTTCACCTATCAATTATCGTGAGTCCTTGCTCGTGTTTTCATTTTTCTTATGACGGAGATCCGTCTCTACAAAGTTTGCAGCTTTTCACCAATTTTCTTCACTCTGGAGTATCTTTTGAACTATGGTCTCTGGAGTGACCTCACCCAGTGATGCCATTAATTCCTGGCGCAGCACTCCCCATTTATCATTATATATTATTATTGTCTAGTATCATAATATTATAGCTGGTATAAATAGTATTATAGTCCAGTATTGATCTGGTCTATTCTAATACATTCAAATAATGAATCATAATTATTTACTATAATACAGTATTTACATATAGTATCATATACTGAATGTACAATAATACATTGAAAGTATTATTCAACTTAGCCATTTATATTAAATACATTATTAAACTTAATTATTGAATAATATATATTGTTTAATTCATGCATTTCGTCATTACCACAGAGGTTAGTATTATTAATATTAGAAATATAATATACCGTCTTACCTCGTACACTGCTGCTGTAACTCTCAGGCCGGTTTCGGGTGTCACCCATCTTCAGTAAGAACTCAACAAGTTCTTGTTGAAGATGGGTGACACCCGAAACCAGTCCGAGAGCTACAACAGCAGTGTACGAGGTAAGACGGTATATTATATTCCTAATATTAATATATATTGTAATACACAATTAAAAGAAACGGTTCAGCGGACTTTTTTAAATAAAATAAATTTAAAACGAAGGAAACACACAGACATAACTCACATCGATATTTCGACCATCGTCGTCATCAGGAGGTGTGTGGAGCGAAGAGTCCCGCAGGAAGGCAGGGCGGCGACTCTTCGCACCTCCTGATGACGACGATGGTCGAAATATCGATGTGAGTTATGTCTGTGCCTTTCTGTGTGTTTCCTTCGTTTTGAATTTATTTTATTTATATATTCTAATAGATAAAAAGATTTCACATAAACACGTGAAATAACAATCAATGATCAAACCACAATAAGAAAATGGGAAAGCAAGACTAAGATCTTTCAACCGTAACAAGCGGTCTTCGTCAGAGTCAAAAAACGGCTGAAACGGTTGAAAGATCTTAGTCTTGCTTTCCTATTTTCTTATTGTGGTTTGATCATATATTGTAATAGATACACAACCAGAAATCGATCCATGAAATTATTATTCAACTTATCGTTTTTAAAAGACTATTATTCTTTAAGTAAATTGAATTATGAAGTATTATTAAGTATATCGATAAATATTATATAAATTTATAAAATGTATCTGTAAAATATAATCGGGATTAAGTCAAGTATCTAAGTTCAAAAATCAAAGTCTCTTTACCAAAAACGAGAGTTTTTATTTTTGAACTTAGATAATTGACTGAATTGACCCCATTTCATATTGTGATTTGATCATTGATTTGATCATTTTCACGTGTTTATGTGAATATATTTATATATATAAATGAAAATACTAGACAGTCTAAGCCTATTTCACATGTTAATGTGAATATATTTATATATATATAAATGAAAATACTAAACATTCTAAGCTGGACAGATAAATAAATGAAAAAGACAACACTTAAAAGAAACGAGAACACTTACTGGATCAATATTTCGAACTGTTTTTCGTTTTTGAGAAGACTAGATGAGAGAGTTGATGAACAACAGTTGGAAATATTGAATTCAGTAAGTGTGCACTTCTGTGATTTAAAGTGATACATATATATTGGTGTAAATCGGCAGCAAATCTTCTTGTATCAATCTTGCGGGCGATTCTTCTATCCTGAGGTGGGAGCTTCGACATCAATTGTCCAAGGGACATCAATTCATACGAGTTTTCGACCATTATTACGTTGGTCATCGGTGGCCAGGCTAGCTCAGTGGTTACGTGCTCACCTCTGAACTGGTAGGACCGGGGTTCAATCCTCACCTGGCCCTCGATTTATTCACGCGGGAGGTGAATCTGAGCACGTCATCCCTCGGAGAAGGACGTTAAACTGTCGGTCCCGAGCCTGTACGATGTCAGGTACTCGTTAAAGATCTCCTACTCTAAATACACTTGAGTTAGGCAAAATTTAGGACTCCCACTGTAGAATCAATCTTCATTGTGTGGCATCACAAAGGGCCAAGGCTTGGCCTACGTGTGTTCCCTTGTAGGACTGCCACTGCAACCTAACCTACGTTGGTCATCTTCAGGTAAAATCAGGTAAAATAAAGCGAACTTTATCTTTTAAGCCAGCATTTCTTTCACATTCCTTTCCTTAATCAATCATCAATTCCTTTAACCCCCCGTTATATACAATAATTTACGTTATAACTCAACTACTTGAAGAAGACACAACTGAAACGACCTGAGTGGTAGCAGTAGAGTAGTTGGGATCAAAATTGATCGGCTGAACTCCAGGAATGAACAGCACTCTCTCCCCACTGTCATTTACCACAACCTGCCTCCTCTCTATATCCTGTTGTTAACAATCCGCATTATTCAAAAATTATTAATAACAAAGCAATATCCTAATTACCTTATCTATATACTTATAACAATACATGAAAGAGAAAAAACAAATAAAGACACACACAAAAGACTCACAACGATATTTCGACAGTCGTCGTCATCGGGTAGAAGTAGTCCCTTTAAGTAGCTGAAGCTAACTGAGTGGTAGGCCGAATACAAACGAACACGCACGCACTCTGATTTTCAACCTAGGGTGGCCGGCAGAGTGCGTGCCTGTTCGTTTGCATTCGGCCTACCACTCAGTTAGCTTCAGCTACTCAAAGGGACTACTTCTACCCGATGACGACGACTGTCGAAATATCGTTGTGAGTCTTTTGTGTGTGTCTTTATTTGTTTTTTCTCTTTCATGTGTTAACTAGAGGTCCTGTTGGACGATTTCAAGTTTTGATTCTTATAACAATACATGCATATTGTATTACCACTGAGGTTAGTAAGATTAATATTAGAATTAGAAAAAAACCATCATACCTCGTAAGTTGATATCGGAGATGTTGGAGCGCTTTCGGATCTTGTCCATCTTCGCAAACTTCTTGTTTAGTTGCGAACAAAGATGGACAAGATCCGAAAGCGCTCCAACATCTCCGATATCAACTTACGAGGTATGACG
Organism: Hermatobates lingyangjiaoensis; assembly: GCA_026182355.1. Lineage (NCBI taxonomy): Eukaryota > Metazoa > Arthropoda > Insecta > Hemiptera > Hermatobatidae > Hermatobates > Hermatobates lingyangjiaoensis. The sequence goes on from JAPFBL010000369.1 coordinate 196,984, forward strand.
GTTTTTTCTAATTCTAATATTAAACTTATAACAATGATATCGTTTGAATATTTTCACACGAGTGATAATTGGAATACCTGCTAATTCCAGTTAATGGCGAATTATTCAAATAAATATTAAAGAAAGCAGTGAGTAATATATTACTTTATAAATAATTGTATTAAAAATAAACAAGAATCTTTATAAATAAAATAATGATTTTGTCTGTACATTGCTTAGAACTGACTCATTTCAAGTTTTCTTTACGTTTCATACATTGGAGAAACCGAATCCACCCTTAGAAAAATTTCTGTCGGTTTGTCGGTTTGTCGGTTTGTCCGCAAAACTTTGTCACAGGTAAACTCAGCTACCATAAGACATATAAAGCTGAAACTTTTACAGTAGATTTGTGTAGGTCTAACTTAAAATATAGGCTATGAATTGATTGGAAATTCAACGTAGAAGTGAAGTTATGGACGTTTAACGCAAAAATGTTTGTCACAAGTAAACTCAGCCACCATAAGACATAGCGAGCTGAAACATTGACACTGGATTTGTGTGTGCCTAACTTAAAATATGGGCTCTAAATAGATTATTAATTCAGTACAGAAGCGAAGTTATGGGGCTTTTAGCTGTATTTTCCTAACTTCACAGACAAGTTTGTTTTGAAAATACACAGGTGTGGCAAGTAGGTATTGTTAGTTGATTTTAATTTCAATTGCGCACATGAATATATTGCGTATTTGACATCATTGAAATGGTGTTTCACAGAGTTAAGGATGTACTATCTATTGAGAATAAATGTTTTGTAAACGAGCAATTCTCAGCCCTTAATATGAACAGGCATGAGAAATCAACAAACAAGTTCTTACGCTATATGAAGCCGAGGAAAGAACTTACAAGTCAGTAAAGAGATTGGATTAGTGATGAAGAAGCAGTTCATTATCTAATTGAATTTCTTGACTCTGAATTTATTTCTCCTGGACTGCCTGCTCATGATTAAAAACTTAAAGTAAGAGCACCAATGATGCTGCAATTTATAGCAGTAACAAATTTCATGTTACGAAACATGAGTGACCCAAAAACTGTGCAACGGGACACGACTCTGAGTTCGTGCTCTACACAGATGTGCCATAGAGGCGGACATAATGACTGGATGTGGTATTGGGGAGTCTTCCGAACCACTGTCTGTTTCCATTCAAATGACTGCAAGGTCCCCTCAGAGTCTATTTCGCAATGACGTTAACTAAGTCGCAAAGGGAGACTTTATCTAACGCAGGAATTCAAGTTAGCGAAACCAAGTTTTTCTCACATGGTCAACTGTAGTTTACTTGCTCAATAGTCAGAGGTTTCAACTGATTGTTCTTCCATGAACCTGAAGGACAGACAGCTAATGTAGTGTATACAGAGGCATTTGTTTAACACTGTACTAATAATGGTGTTTTCTACTATTCTATAATTTCTAATTATAGTATTAGTATAATACTATAATTGATATGTTGGAATACCAAGTATAATAGAATTTTTGATTCCGTCAAAGACGGGTACATTTGCTAGTGTATTATAAATAAATGTAACAAACAAATATTTTTTTGAATTTAAAATGTGGATAATATAAAAGATGGTAATAAAGTAAAGGGATCTAGCCAGGGTTGCCAGTAGCTTGCTTGCTCGCCGATGACAGTAGTGCAAATGTATTATAAATAAACACAACAAAAATATTTTTTTTTAATTTAATATTTGCGTAATATAAACACTGGTAATAAAGTAAGGTATGGAACCAGAGTAGCCCAGTGGCTTGCGTGCTAGCTTTTGACTGGGAGCACGTTAATTAGAACTAACTCATTTCAAGTTTTCTTTACGTTTCATACTTCAGAGTAGCCACACGTACCCTTAGAATAATTTCTGTCTGTCGTTTGTCCACAAAATATTGCTACCATAAGACATATAAAGCTGAAACATTGATTGTAGATTTGTGTATGTCTAACTTAAAATCTAATCTTTGTATACAGAGGCTTTTCTTTAGCACTGTACTAATAATGGTATTTTCTACTATTCTATAACTTCTAATTGTAGTATTAGTATAATACTATAATTGATATTTTGGAATACCAAGTATAATAGAATTTTTGATTCCGTCAAAGACGGGTACGTTTGCTAGTTAAAAATAAATTCTCTCAACTCAAGTCAAGTAAATTAAAAACTCCAGATGTAAAATCTATTTATGTTATAGAATAAACCTGACGAGTTTTTCTACCAAAGATCTCAGTCTCAATTTTGGAAATTTTATTATTTTTTAGACGATGTTTTCTTTATTTCACGTATTCACTGTTAATTCTTGTTATATATATATATATATATATATATATTATAAATATATATATATATATGATCAAACCACAATAAGTGGTGGTTTGAAACCACAGCTTATTGTGGTTTGATCATTGATTGTTGTTTCACGTGTTTATGTGAAATCTTTTTATATATATATAACAAATTCAATAATATATCAACCGTTGGATAGAATAGGTGTGTAATGTAATCGGGATTCGGTCAAATTTCTAGGATCAAAATCAAACTCTCAATGCCGACGTTTCGGTTTTATTTCAAACCTTTTTCATAGGCCTATAAACAAAGGATGACACGAAATAGTATATAAAAATCAACATATAACTAACATCAAAATGGAATATTATAGTTGTGAAAAAACAAATATATATATACAAGTAGAAGTAATAGAAAAGCAATAAACATTTTTATGAACTTACAGAAATCAGAATTTTTGAATTAGAAAAATGATGAAATTTACATTATATAAAATGAAGTTTTGTGTTCTTTGAGTGAACAGTGTTCGGTTTACACGTAATTGTAATCAGTTAGTCTGGTCCAAGTTTTTGACCAGTTAAGATGTTAGTTCACTAACTATCTATTGTTACTTCATTTTATATAATGTAAATTTCATCATTTTTCTAATTCAAAAATGCTGACTTCTGCCTATGAAAAAGGTTTTAAATAAAACCGCAACGTCGGCAGTATGAAATTACGAAAGTATGTATAATAAACTATTACATTGATAGGACAGGGGCTAAATTTATTACCTATGAAAAATCGATGTTGCTAAGAAATATTATTGAATCGTCTCTAATTAAATTTAATAGATCTAATATTATAAACATTAGTAACGGTCTCTTCAAAATTGATACTTTCGCTACGAGGGCAATAGCCTCTTCTAAGAGGGTTGACAGCTAGCGGATAGTTTTTTACTCTTTCTTACTGTACTCCTTTGTTTCTCCAAACATCTCTTTCTGTACATTAGTCCTTTCCTGTGCTTTCACCCTTTTAAAATACCACTCTTCCCTCACACTCTTCTCAACCACTCACAAGATGTTTTCTGTATCTAGTGTTTCAGATGGGTTTTTGACTCTGACGACGACCACTTGTTACGGTTGAAAGATCTTAGTCTTGTTTTCCCATTTCTTATTTTGGTTTGATATCATATATATATATATATATAAAGATTGGTTATTAAGAAATATTATTGAATCCTCTCTAATTAAATTTGATAGATAAAATATTATAAACATTAGTAACGGTCTCTTCAAACTTGATACTTTCGTCACGAGGGCAATAGCCTCTTCAAAGAGGGTTGACAGCTAGCGGATAGTTTTTTTACTCTTTCTTACTGTACTCCTTTGTTTCCCCAAACATCCCTTTCTGGACATTAGTCCTTTCCTGCACTTTCACCCTTTTAAAATACCACTCTTCCCTCTCACTCTTCTCAACCACTCACCAGATGTTTTCTGCATCTAGTGTTCAGTTGGGTTTTTGACTCTGACAAAGACCGCTTGTTACGACTGAAAGATCTTAGTCTTGTTTTCCCATTTCTTATTGTGGTTTGATCATTGATTGTTATTTCACGTGTTTATGTGAAATCTATATATATATTATGGTTATTAAGATTGTTGTTAAGAAATATTATTAAATCGTCTCTAATTAAATTCAATAGATCAAATATTATAAACATTAGTAACGGTCTCTTCAAACTTGATACTTTCGTCACGAGGGCAATAGCCTCTTCAAAGAGGGTTGACAGCTAGTGGATAGTTTTTTACTCTTTCTTACTGTACTCCTTTGTTTCCCCAAACATCCCTTTCTGGACATTAGTCCTTTCCTGCGCTTTCATCCTTTTAAAATACCACTCTTCCCTCCCACTCTTATCAACCCCTCACCAGATGTTCTCTGCATCTAGTGTTTCAGTTGGGTTTTTGACTCTGGCGAAGACCGCTTGTTACAGTTGAAAGATCTTAGTCTTGTTTTCCCATTTCTTATTGTGATTTGATAATTGATTGTTATTTCACGAGTTTATGTGAAATCTTTTTATATAGTAAAACTTTATATATACAGTTGAAAGATCATAGTCTTTTTTTTTTCAATTTCATATTGTGGTTTGATCATTGAGTATATTTTATACTAAGGTACGAAAAATAAAAGAGTAAAGATTAATGTTGTATATTAATTAAGATTAATTAATTACATTGAAATAATACCTTACACGAACAGCAAAGATTTATGTAAGAGTGAAGATCTCTACGGGCACTTGAGAAATAATTCGTGGACGAGTTGTGATAAGTGTGGGTGGGGAGAGGGTCGCACCACAGGTCAAGCAGAAGCTGGAAAAGAAAGGGTGCAGTGAGTTATAACTATAACAGCTAGTTATAACTACAGGGGGGGAGTAATGGAGTGATTAAGCGCCTCTAATAGCCTCTAGCACTCAACTCTGACTTTCGGCCTTCACGAGGCTACCCTGTTAACCTGCTATATGCAGGGACAAACGAAAGAGGAGGAGAAGGTGATTAGGGGCTGAGCCTGACCACCTTCACGAGGCTACTCTGTTAGCCTGCTATATGCAGGGACAAACGAAAGAGGAGGAGAAGGTGATTAGGGGCTGGGCCTGACCACCTTCACTAGGCTACCCTGTTAACCTGCTATATGCAGGGACAAACGAAAGAGGAGGAGAAGGTGATTAGGGGCTGAGCCTGACCACCTTCACGAGGCTACTCTGTTAGCCTGCTATATGCAGGGACAAACGAAAGAGGAGGAGAAGGTGATCAGGGGCTGGGCCTGACCACCTTCACGAGGCTACTCTGTTAGCCTGCTATATGCAGGGACAAACGAAAGAGGAGGAGAAGGTGATCAGGGGCTGGGCCTGACCACCTTCACGAGGCTACTCTGTTAGCCTGCTATATGCAGGGACAAACGAAAGAGGAGGAGAAGGTGATTAGGGGCTGGGCCTGACCACCTTCACGAGGCTACTCTGTTAGCCTGCTATATGCAGGGACAAACGAAAGAGGAGGAGAAGGTGATTAGGGGCTGGGCCTGACCACCTTCGCGAGGCTACCCTGTTAACCTGCTATATGCAGGGACAAACGAAAGAGGAGGAGAACGTGATCAGGGGCTGGGCCTGACCACCTTCGCGAGGCTACCCTGTTAACCTGCTATATGCAGGGACAAACGAAAGAGGAGGAGAAGGTGACCAGAGGCTGGGCCTGACCACCTTCGCGAGGCTACCCTGTTAACCTGCTATATGCAGGGACAAACGAAAGAGGAGGAGAAGGTGATCAGGGGCTGGGCCTGACCACCTTCGCGAGGCTACCCTGTTAACCTGCTATATGCAGGGACAAACGAAAGAGGAGGAGAAGGTGATCAGGGGCTGGGCCTGACCACCTTCGCGAGGCTATCCTGTTAACCTGCTATATGCAGGGACAAACGAAAGAGGAGGAGAAGGTGATTAGGGGCTGAGCCTGACCACCTTCACGAGGCTACTCTGTTAGCCTGCTATATGCAGGGACAAACCAAAGAGGAGGAGAAGGTGATCAGGGGCTGGGCCTGACCACCTTCACGAGGCTACTCTGTTAGCCTGCTATATGCAGGGACAAACGAAAGAGGAGGAGAAGGTGATTAGGGGCTGGGCCTGACCACCTTCGCGAGGCTACCCTGTTAACCTGCTATATGCAGGGACAAACGAAAGAGGAGGAGAAGGTGATTAGGGGCTGGGCGTGAACACCTTCACGAGGCTACTCTGTTAGCCTGCTATATGCAGGGACAAACGAAAGAGGAGGAGAAGGTGATCAGGGGCTGGGCCTGACCACCTTCACGAGGCTACCCTGTTAACGTGCTATATGCAGGGACAAACGAAAGAGGAGGAGAAGGTGATCAGGGGCTGGGCCTGACCACCTTCGTTTCACATCCTTCCTAATCCCAAAATCCTCTTCTTTTATCCCAGCCCCAATCTAAGGTGTTATGCGATCCGTACCCATGGATGGATGATACAGGGGTTACTGTATTACGAACGGAGTCTCAAGGGTACTAGGCGACTCTTTTGAGTTAAAAGCCTTACTCCTGTATGCAGTGCACTACCGCATCATAAAAATATCAATTCGTATGAATTGATGTCCCTTGGACAATTGATGTGGAAGCTCCAACCACAAGATAGAAGAATCGCCCTCAAGATCGAGGCCACCAGCTCAAAAATCGTGAGAGCAGAAGCTGCTGCTACTTTTAACAATATTTTAATATATATATTAGTATATTTAATATATATTAGCAGACCTTCATTTAGACACGTTTTATTATCGGCATACTATTTAATAAAACATATATATATATATATTGTTTTCTAGGAGTTGTCACAGCCTTTTTTTTACTGTGACAATCCAAGAAAGTTATCTTGGATTTTTCATAAGAAAAATCTGTATCGATTTATATAAGTATATTTATACCAGTATTTTCGGTATTCGAAAATACCAACAGAGCTTCCGGGATTTTCCGCTGTATGATACTAAGAAGAAAGAATTTCGGAGACCATTCTCCGGAAGCGCAGAGGGTCCAAAGGGGCTAACTGGTGGAAGCCAACCTTCCACAAGTGCACCTAAAGACCAGAAGAAGACTGTCCCGAAGAAGGAGAAAGGAAGTCACTTTCTCTCGAAACGTATGAAGCCTGAATGGACATTATCAATGATGGTTTATGCAGATTCTGCAAAGAAGAGGAAGAAACACCGTTACACCTACTGACTGATTGTAAGGCAACTTTGCTGCACAGAGGTAGGTGCTTCGGGATACCCAACAAAACCATATAAAAACTTTTACTGGTGGACCCAGTAAAAGTGCTGAGCTTTTTTTTGGAGGCGTTGGCTAACCGTACGGGTACGGGTACTAACCGAAAGTACGAGAAGCACTGGGGTACTTTCGTATAGAAGGGGGGAAGTACAATAATTTGTAAGACGCAGTGCTATAGTCACACTGAAATAATAATATTAATAATAATAATATTAACAATAATAATATAGCTAAAGTGGCCTGCCCGATCATCTAGCACATTCAATTGTTAATGTTATTTTATTAAATTACTCTTTGACTCGGCAAACTTACTGCAGCCCACAAGTCAGTGAATTCCTCGTTACCTTTAGCTAAAGTTCATTTGCTATTTAACTATTAACATATTACATGGGTTCTAATAGATTCTATTCTTACCCCAATTCTCATACCATCGGGGTCCCTATAGAATATTTCTGGGGGACCACAGGCAAAATATAACAAATTAGGGGGTCCACAGGCAAAATATAACAAATTAGGGGGTCCACAGGTAAAATATAATAAATTAGGGGGTCCACAGGCAAAATATAACAAATTAGGGGGTCCACAGGCAAAATATAACAAATTAGGGGGTCCACAGGCAAAATATAACAAAATAGGGGGTCCACAGGCAAAATATAACAAATTAGGGGGTCCACAGGTAAAATATAATAAATTAGGGGGTCCACAGGCAAAATATAACAAATTAGGGGGTCCACAGGCAAAATATAACAAATTAGGGGGTCCACAGGCAAAATATAACAAATTAGGGGGTCCACAGGCAAAATATAACAAATTAGGGGGTCCACAGGCAAAATATAACAAATTAGGGGGTCCACAGGCAAAATATAACAAATTAGGGGGTCCACAGGCAAAATATAACAAATTAGGAGGTCCACAGGCAAAATATAACAAATTAGGGGGTCCACAGGCAAAATATAATAAATTAGGGGGTCCACAGGCAAAATATAACAAATTAGGGGGTCCACAGGCAAAATATAACAAATTAGGGGGTCCACAGGCAAAATATAACAAATTAGGGGGTCCACAGGCAAAATATAACAAATTAGGAGGTCCACAGGCAAAATATAACAAATTAGGGGGTCCACAGGCAAAATATAACAAATTAGGAGGTCCACAATGACGTTTTAGTGGTCGATGAAGAAACTCATAACGGCTTTTATTATTAAAAATTTAATTTCTACTATAATTTTGATTTATACGTGAAAAATTCTGAAGAAGATATTTAAACACTTATATATATTTTCTAGATTTCAAAAGAAATCCATAAAACTTCCTTGAAAGCAAATCATAACGGCTTTTATTTTCAAAATTTAATTTTTTACAATAACTTTGATTTATACGTGAAAAACTCTGAAGAAGATATTGAAACACTTATATATATTTTCTAGATTTCAAAAGAAATCCATAAAACTTCCTTGAAAGCAAATAATAACGGATTTTATTTTTCTAGATTTCATAAAAATTCCATAAAATTTCCTTGAAATAAAAAAAAATAACAAAGTATATTATTTCTTGGTTTATTAAAATCTCCCCACGTCGAAGAACGGAGCGCGAATGAAGCAATGAAGACTCAACCGATGAGAGCAGCACGAGCGTAAAAAAGGAGCTAGGCACTAAACGTCGGAGAACGGAGAAAGCAAAAACAATAGATAAAATTATAAAGTTAAAAAATATAAAAAAAGTAATAAGAAATAAATATATATATTTTTTTTAATATAATTTTTAATTTTGTGCTACCCTCCGTACCTGGTCTTAAAGTAATAGAATGAAGAAAATAAGTTAATTCCATACTTTACTTAATTCTATTCTATTACTTGAAGACTGGCTGCGAGGGGCAGCTTTGGCGGTTGCCGGGTTGGTTACCTGCCGTTTTGTCTACATCAGTGTTTCCAAAACTTTTTCGAGCGACCGCCCCCTTGGGTCCGTAAACCTATACTCAACACTCATGAATAATCAGAATCTTAGACTAAATAACGAAATGAGTAACATTTTAATAATTAAATTAATATAATGACTAATCGAATATTTATTTATAATCCAATATATGTATTGTTTCATAGCATATTTATGCAAAAGAATGAATACACAATAAAAGAAATTTAGATTAGAATATACTTTTAACATAAAAATAAATTATCAAAACAAATAATTTTAAGAAACCTTTTCCTAGAAGTTTACATGTGGTGTTTTCACTTAAATTTAAAAATTATATTGCATGAACATTTTCAATTTATGGAAATAGAATCCCCAACTCCTTTTTGCATTAGCGCCCCCCGATATCAAAGCACTGCCCTCAGAGGGGCGGTACCGCCCACTTTGGGAAACACTGGTCTACATCGTGCTTGGTCTCCCTTTCTCTTTTCTCCTGAAGATGGATTGTCCGAAAATTTGAGTTTGTAAGTGTGTTTCCTTATTCTGTATGTTACTCCTTCTTAAATTTAGAACTCATATATATATATATATATATATATATATATATATATTTAGTTAATGGGTTAGTTCCACTGAGGTTAGTAATATTAGAATTAGTAATAATACAATCCGTCATACCTCAGAGACTTTACGAGGTATGACGGATTGTATTATTACTAATTCTCATATATATATATATGTCACATGTTTGAAACATTTTGATGGGAAGAACGTAAATACCAGGAATGATGCATGTAACCATGCATGTTTATAAAGATATAAAGATAACTCGTTTAAAGCCAGATAATATTGCAGGCATGTATCTCGCCGACTAGATACTCACGTGCTGCTTCCTCTCCGTCACTCCGATCATGATGTTCCCAGGGAGGATCTTCTGGTCAAAGGACAACGCCTTCCTCATATCTGTCTTGTTCGAGAACTTGATAAAAACCCAGTTGCCGTTGTTTGGGTGACTCGTTTGTGCTACTTTTCCAATCTAAGACAAACCAAAAACCAACATATATTACTATATATATATATATATGATCAAACCACAATAAGAAATGGGAAAACAAGACTAAGATCTTTCAACCGTAACAAGCGGTCTTCGTCAGAGTCAAAAACCCAACTGAACTCGTTCAGTTGGGTTTTTGACTCTGACGAAGACCGCTTGTTACGGTTGAAAGATCTTAGTCTTGTTTTCCCATTTCTTATTGTGGTTTGATCATTGATTGTTGTTTCACGTGTTTATGTGAAATCTTTATATATATATATTATATATATAGGTGTGTTATCTAATCGGGATTCGGTCAAATTTTCTAGGTTCGAAAATCAAACTCTCATTGCCGACGTTTCGGTTTTATTTTAAAATAAATCAGAAATCAGAAATAAATTTATTTTTATCTGAATTAAAATAAATCAAATCAAAGTTGATATGTGATTACTTATTATCCTTTGTTTGCAGGCCTATGAAAAAGGTTTTAAAATAAAACCGAAACGTCGGCAATGAGAGTTTGATTTTTGAACCTAGAAAATTTGACCGAATCCCGATTAGATAACACACCTATTCTATCAAACGGTCGATATATTATTGAATCTGTTGTATATATATATATATATAACCAGGAGCAAGATCCGCTCAGATAGCTATTAAAGCTCTTGACTATAAGGCATGCTCTACCTGATGATGACCAACGTTTATATGGTCGAAAGCTCGAAAAATATTTACGATGTCTCTAGGACAGATGCTATGGCAACTGCAGCCAGAAGAAAGAAAAATCGCCCGAAGGATCGAGGCCACCAGCGCAAAGCTAGTGAGTGCAGAAGCTGCTGCAAATTTTAACCATATATATATAATATAACTAATATAATAAATATAATATAACTAATATATATAATATATATATAACTAACTTTTTGTTTATAAAAATGATTTTCAAACTGAAAATGGCAATCTACTACATATAATTTAATTAACTCTATTATAATGGTAGAAGGAAGGGGAAGGGAATAATTAACTAATTCCTCCTAGAGTAAACTCAAAAGGTCAGTTACAGGTACATTGCTAAACAGGGACCTTACAACAAGACTAATCAATCTATAGTTTTTTATTTTTTATATCGCTTTTTAATTTTGGAATTAGTTCAACATTCCTTGTAATATGGCTGCCTGAATTTTTTTCCACTGAATGGACTTTAAAACATACTAACCATTTGGACAAGCCATCACGTTTTATATCAACAGCAGTTGTTGTTGAAATCCACATACTATTATTCTTTGTAAAATAATTTGTAATGTAATACTTAGTTTTTCTGTTTCAAAATTTATACTTCTGCAAAAACCGAAACGTTGGCAATGAGAGATTAATTTCAACCTGAAGAACTGACCTAATCCCGATAAACTTTAGTTTTGTTTCTATTCCACAGTCGATCATTTTATCAATAATATATCGACCGTTTTGATAGAATAGGTGTGTTCTCTAATCGGAGTTCGGTCAATTTTCCAGGATAAAAAATCAAACTCTCGTTGCCAACGTTTCGATTTTATTTAAAACCTTTTTCATAGGCAGAATTAAGAATTTTGTAACTAAGAAAATGAAATTTACATTATTTTAAATAATATATTTTCTTGTATTCATTTGCTTAAACTACAACCAACAAACTACAAAGTTAAAACTAAAAAAAAACAAACCAATAAGATTTTCGACCGACATTGGCCATCATCAGGTTTACTACTAAATGGCTACGACACTATGCTTACAAGGTAGATATGTGCATGACTACCTGACTGAACATGGCTAGGATGTGAGAGACCTGAGCGGGAGGGAATCCATAGACGACTACCCAGTAACTGTCATCGTTGTTCTCTTGATTAAACGACGAATCGAATCTGAAAACAGCACACGTACTTGTCAACCATCAATCAAACCTACATTTACTTACACTTCATATATATATATATATATATATAATATATATATATATATATATCCACTTAAAATTCGAAAAAACGATCCAAACTGGACGCAAATCAGTTCACAAACGAAGAAAAGCAACACACAGAGAAAGAGACACACTTACAAACTCAAATTTTCGGATGATCCGTCTTCAGGAGAAAAGAGAGAAAGGGCGACCAAGCACGCCGGAAACACAACGGCAGGAAACCGTCCCGGCAACCGACCGTGCTGCCACGCGCGCCCGGTTCAGGAAGTAATGAAGTAGAGACGATCAGAAGAAAAATTAATAAAATTAAATAGAATTCAGAAAAGCAGTTCTGGTTGATTGAAGGTAAAATAAACAACAGGAAGATAAATGAAGTATGAAAAGGAATACCGTGAAAAATACCTAAAAGCATGAAAAAGGAAGATAACAGAGTTGGTAAGGCGATGAGAAACAAATGAAAATACAAGGATAAGAACAATTAAAAATAAAAGTAATAATATAAAATAAATAAATAATTAAAGCAATTTAAAAAAAGGAATAAAAATAAATAAACTAAAATAAAATAGATAAAATAAAAATAATAAATAAATGTTAAATAAAAAAAAAAAAATATATATAAATAAATAAAAAAATAAATAAATAAATAAATAAATAAAAAAATTTCTCTCCTTTCTCTCTTTTCTCCTGAAGACGGATCATCCGAAAATTTGAGTTTGTAAGTGTGTCTCTTTCTCTGTGTGTTGCTTTTCTTCGTTTGTGAACTGATATATATATATATATATATATATATATATATATATAACAGATTCAATAATATATGGACCGTTAGATAGAATAGGTGTGTTCTCTAATCGGGGTTCGGTCAATTTTCCAGAATAAAAAATCAAACTCTCGTTGCCAACATTTCGGTTTTATTTAAAACCTTTTTCATAGGGAGAAGTAAGAATTTTTTAACTAAGAAAATGAAATTTACATTATTTAAAGGAACAACAATGTTAACCGGACAAAACCGGTTTTTAGTTAAAAAATTCTTACTTCTGCCTATGAAAAAGGTTTTAAAGAAAACCGAAACGTTGGCAACGAGAGTTTGATTTTGGAAAATTTACCGAACCCCGATTAGAGAACACACCTATTCTATCAAACGGTCGATATATTATTGAATCTGTTATATATATATATATATATATATAAGTGTATGTATATATGAATTAAACACCACAAAAAAACAATTATATATTAATTAAAATGCTCTAAGGCCTTTCGTTACAACATCATCAGAGAGCTAAATGAACCAAACAAAAGTTGTATAATAAAAAATAAAATATAATAACCTGGCTGATCGAAGTCTTCAAGACTCCGAAGTCTTCGAAGTTAAGACTTCGATCAACTTGTTATTATATTTTTTGTTTGGTTCATTTAGCTCTCTGATGATGTTGTAACGAAAGGCCTCAGAGCATTGTAATTAATTTATATTTGTTTATTGTGGTGTTTAATTCATATATATATATATATATATGTATGGTAGTGTTATACCATTGTCGGAATAACGAAGGCTTCGCTAAGCAGCGGGTAACTGGGACCGCACGCATGGACCTACTAACTCTACTCTCCTATTGGTCAGCATTTCAACGAATCATATATATCAGTTCAAAAACGAAGGAAGGCAACACACAGAGAAAGAGACACACTTAAAAAGTCAAATTTTTGGGATGATCCGTATTTAGGTGAAAAGAGAATGGGTGACCAAGCACGCCGGAAACACAACGGTAGGAAACCGTCCCGGCAACCCAGGGTTGCCATTCTCTTTTCTCCTGAAGACGGATCATCCCAAAAATTTGACTTTTTAAGTGTGTCTCTTTCTCTGTGTGTTGCTTTCCTTCGTTATTGAACTGATTTGCGACCAGTTTGGATTGTTTTTTCGAATTTTAAGTGTATATATATATAAAAAGATTTCACATAAACACGTGAAAAAACAGTCAATGATCGAACCACAATAAGAAAATGGGAAAACAAGACTAAGATCTTTCAACCGTAACAAGCGGTCTTCGTCAGAGTCAAAAACCCAACTGATCAGAGTAAATTGGGTTTTTGACTTTGACGAAGACCGCTTGTTACGGTTGAAAGATCTTAGTCTTGTTTTCCCATTTCTTATTGTGGTTTGATCATATATATATATATATATATATATATATATATATATATATATATATATATATATATATATATACTAGCAGAACTACCCGGCGTTGCCTGGGACAAAATAAGAAAATAATGAAATTATGGCTAAGTATTGAATGAAGCAAAGAATCTAAACTTCTAAGTATATATTTCTATCAGAAATTCTATAACAGTACAACATATTTTCTAACAAAACAAAACTTCATAACATCTTAACAAATTAAGTTTCTTATAAACAGAAACACATTCCATTATTGAGGTTTAATCCCAACTAAAATTCTGATACAAAAAACATTTAATTTTTGTCAGGTTTAGGTTTGAGCTTTAAGAAGGAAGAATTTAAGTTAATATTTATTATATCAAATCATAATAAACATATCAGAGTACTTCATGATAAACAACATTTTTTGTCTTATCTTCTGGTGCAAGGATGTATAAATTTTTGGAACTGCCATCTCTTGAACATCCTACATATAACTGTCCATGAGAGAAACATGGTTCAAGCAGATGCAAGCCAGCAACTGAAAGAGTTTGTCCTTGCGATTTGTTAATGGACATTGCGAAACTTAGTTTGACGGGAAATTGTAGACGCTTGAAATTGAACGGAACATCTGTTGGAATGACTGGAATTCTTGGGATAAAGACATCCTGCCCTTTACCACGTCTCTGTATCAGTGCGCTTGGTTTCCCTTTCTTATCTCTCCTGAAGACGGTTCAACCGAAAATTAGAGACTGTAAGTGTGTGTTTTTAATTTCTCTACGTTTCTTTATGTACATTGAACTGTATTTGTCCATTTCGGATCGTATTTTCATCAAAAAAGTATATATATATATATATATATTATATATATATATATATAACACAACTTTATTTTACAAAATTAATACCGTTACTTTTGTAAATTGAAATGTCCTTTATATACCTTTCTAAATTTAGTCTAAACATTGTTCTTATTTTATTTTTATTTTTCAAAGAATTGCACCATTTTCATCTGGTATTTCACCATAATTAGAAGTTATTGCACCATAACTTGGGGGATTGCCTCTGGTACCCCCTTAGTTTTGTTCATATTGAAATGTCCTTTATATACCTTTCCAAATTTAGTCTAAACATTGTTCTTATTTTATTTTTATTTTTCAAAGAATTGCACCATTTTCATCTGGTATTTCACCATAATTAGAAGTTATTGCACCATAACTTGGGGGATTGCCTCTGGTACCCCCTTAGTTTTGTTCATTTACCCCCAAAGACCTCCCATGCCAAGTTTCAGCCCAATTGGTCCAGTAGTTTTGATTTCTATAGAGAACAAACAGATATATAAACAAGACACTACGAAAATATATATTAGATATATAAACTAGATTAAAAAGCAGGAAAATACACAAGAGAAATCACAGAAAAAATTCGCAATGCAACTCTATGATCTATCAGTTGAAGAAATCCTACTATATTTCGAAAATACAATTTGAAATGGTATTTATTTTTTAAAATAATCAAAAACTAAAAGTACTTGACTATAGAACTGACATTGAGGAGTTGAGAGAGCTGTATCCTTGAGTTGGGGTAGGGACGTCATCGAAGAGACCAACGATAGGAGGGCCTTCCACCTTGGACTTGGAGAGCCTAAAACACACCGACAAGGGCCAGTCAGGTCGTAAGGTATTTAAGATACACACAAAAAGAAAACAATGTATATTAGACATACAATCATATACAGTAGTGCCTCGAGATACGACTGCTTCTTCTTACGAATTATTCGAGATAAGGCCAAAAATTTCGTGAAAAGCCTGTTCTAAATACGACGTAATGTTCATCTTACGACGTAAAATTTGAGGCGCCGAGAAAGAATTTTCTCGAAACTTCTGGAACCTTCTAGAAGCTTCTGAGACCGTTTGGGACAGTCAGTCGTGTGTGTCGCAGGAACGACCCAATGTGTTCACGTGAACTGCGCGTAGCGATGCGTATACGACGCCGCAGCATCCCACAAGGCGTCCTTTCTTCAGAAAGCCGGTAAATTTCGTATCGTTCGGGTCCCTGTATTTGTGCTCCGACTTTCTCGTATCGCCCGAGTCTCCTTTGTCCTATTTATCTTAATTGTATTAACAATGGGACCTAAGAAGAAGTCCCATCCACGAAAACCACCCACGTACCAAAATCATGCACCTGAAACTCTGTTTTTACATATTAATTCATTATTTATTCAATTCTTTTGTATTTGTATGGTTAAATGCTTGTTTTTTAGTGTACTTTTGTTAGTTTTATAACGTAAAATAGGAAATTATATACGGGTTTTGGGCCGTGGAACCAATTAATTTTGTTTCCATTAATTCTTATGGTAATTATATGTTCGTGATACGAATTTTTTAAGATACGACGGGGGTTCTGGAACCAATTAAATTCGTATCTCGAGGTACTACTGGATTAAATTGTCAAACGACTTTTCCGTTTATACCAAACTTTGACCTAGGTTAGTAGAAAGGCTTACGCCATCACACACCCCCAGCTCAAGAGATCCGAAAACTGAAAGGTTTCATATGAACCTGAGGATGACATATGATGGTTGAAAGCTTGTTTATTAGTATAAGGTGAATACATATTTAGACCATGTTATTAAATTTCTTTCGTTCACTTGACCCATCTACTTGAAAATATCATTGGTGAACCTGATTTATGGTTTACGTACTACAACAAGGAAAATAGCCAGGAGGCTAAAAAATAACAAATATATATATATATATAGTTCAATATAGACAAAGAAACATAGAGAAATCAAAAGAACACACTTACAGTCTCTAATTTTCGGTTTGAACCGTCTTCAGTAGAGATAAGAGAGGGAAACCAAGCGCACTGTTTCCCTCTCTTATCTCTCCTGAAGACGGTTCAAACCAAAAATTAGAGACTGTAAGTGTATTCTTTTGCTTTCTCTATGTTTCTTTGTCTATATTGAACTATATTTGTCCGTTTTGGATCGTATTTCCAACGAAAAAGTATATATATATATATATATATATATCTTTGTTTATTACCTAGAATAGTCTGTAGGCGTTCTATTGACTAGGGAGGTGGCCTGTTGGCCTGCAAGGTCACCCATTAGAAAGTTGGGAAGAAACTGCTTTCCAGGACTCTTGGAGGGAGACACAGCCATGGGCTCCATGTCGGCTACCATCTGCCAAGACAGCTGTAACAAGAAAGGAGACCATGTCAACTGGGATATATACAAGACACAGCCATGTCGGCTACCATCTGCCAAGATAGCTGTAACAAGAAAGACAGACAATGCCAACTGGTACATATACAAGTGACACAGTCATGGGCTCCATGTCGTCTACCATCTGCCAAGACAGTTGTAACAAGAAAGACAGACAATGCCAACTGGTACATATACAAGTGACACAGTCATGGGCTCCATGTCGTCTACCATCTGCCAAGACAGTTGTAACAAAAAAGACAGACCATGCCAACTGGTACATATACAAGTGACACAGTCATGGGCTCCATGTCGTCTACCATCTGCCAAGACAGCTGTAACAAGAAAGACAGACCATGCCAACTGGTACATATACAAGTGACACAGTCATGGGCTCCATGTCGTCTACCATCTGCCAAGACAACTGTAACAAGAAAGACAGACCATGCCAACTGGTACATATACAAGTGACACAGTCATGGGCTCCATGTCGTCTACCATCTGCCAAGACAGCTGTAACAAGAAAGACAGACCATGCCAACTGGTACATATACAAGTGACACAGTCATGGGCTCCATGTCGTCTACCATCTGCCAAGACAGCTGTAACAAGAAAGACTGACCATGCCAACTGGTACATATACAAGTGACACAGTCATGGGCTCCATGTCGTTCACCATCTGCCAAGACAGCTGTAACAAGAAAGACAGACCATGCCAACTCGTACATATACAAGTGACACAGTCATGGGCTCCATGTCGTCTACCATCTGCCAAGACAGCTGTAACAAGAAAGACAGACCATGCCAACTGGTACATATACAAGTGACATAGTCATGGGCTCCATGTCTACCATCTGCCAAGACAGCTGTAACAAGAAAGACAGACCATGCCAACTGGTACATATACAAGTGACACAGTCATGGGCTCCATGTCGTCTACCATCTGCCAAGACAGCTGTAACAAGAAAGACTGACCATGCCAACTGGTACATATACAAGTGACACAGTCATGGGCTCCATGTCGTTCACCATCTGCCAAGACAGCTGTAACAAGAAAGACAGACCATGCCAACTCGTACATATACAAGTGACACAGTCATGGGCTCCATGTCGTCTACCATCTGCCAAGACAGCTGTAACAAGAAAGACAGACCATGCCAACTCGTACATATACAAGTGACACAGTCATGGGCTCCATGTCGTCTACCATCTGCCAAGACAGCTGTAACAAGAAAGACAGACCATGCCAACTGGTACATATACAAGTGACACAGTCATGGGCTCCATGTCGTCTACCATCTGCCAAGACAGCTGTAACAAGAAAGACAGACCATGCCAACTCGTACATATACAAGTGACACAGTCATGGGCTCCATGTCGTCTACCATCTGCCAAGACAGCTGTAACAAGAAAGACAGACCATGCCAACTGGTACATATACAAGTGACACAGTCATGGGCTCCATGTCGTCTACCATCTGCCAAGACAGCTGTAACAAGAAAGACAGACCATGCCAACTGGTACATATACCACACTGGTATGATCAAACCACAATATGAAAATGGGAAAACAAGACTAAGATCTTTCTACCCTAACAGTTGTTGTTGTTTCACTTGGGTTTTTGACTCTGACGAAGACCACTTGTTGCGGTTGAAAGATCTTAGTCTTGTTTTCCCATTTACATATTGTGGTTTGATCATATTTGATTGTGTATATAACTTGAATTGATGTTTTATTTATTTATATGACAAAATAAATTATTTTTATTTTGCTAAATATACTGACTGTGTATATATCTTGAACCATGTTAAGAATGCTATATCAAAAGCTTGGGCCATATAAAAATCTGTTTCCATGCCTTAATAACAAGAAACAACAATTAAAATTATCCCTGTCAATCATGTTCTGTGAATTTATTTCAATACCTATTGTTAATTTCTGAGTGACATGAGGGTCACGGGTAGTTTAATAATAATATATAGCCACAAAAATGTTGGAAAGTTGTAATAGTTTGCAGGCAGTTAGTTACATACTGTCAACATCACAATTACTAGCTCTAAGTTTATTCATAGTATACTAGCAAACCTGCCTGTCTTTAACAGGGTCCTTTTCGAAAATTCAAAAATGATACCCAGTATCTCAAAATATCATTAGAAATTATTGAATAGTAGAAAATATCATTAATAGGACAGTGTTAAATAAACGAGTCTGTATACACCATATTAGCTGACTGTCCTTTAGGTTCATGGAAGAACAAATAGTTGGAACCTCTGACTTCTTGAACAAGCAAACTACAATTGACCATTTGAGAAAAACTTCGTCTAAGTCACTTCAATTCAGGGTAGTCTAGTAATAATATAAACTTTTCTCAGATAATATATACATGAGATGTCTTCCAATTAAAAAATTGTTAAAGTTCAAAACTATACAAAAAAAAACCGTACTTACTTTAAATTAAACTTGAATTATTTTTAAGTTAACTTGACAAAGTTGTACAATCAGTACAATAAATTCTAATAGAAATTGAATACCTCACCATCATTTAGCTTAAATTCTTCCACCATTTAAATTATAAACTTTCACCAAAAAAAAAACGAATTGAGTTGTTTTTTTTGTTTTTGTTTTTTTTTTTAAATAGAAACAATAATTTAGTATTTTTTTTTTATTTTCATGTACAGTGCTTTAAAGAATATGGCAAGGTGTTTGATGCAAACATCAACAGAGATGATTTATAAACGAAATGTAACCAGTTTAAATTGGAGAGTTCTTTAAAGACATCAGGCTAACAAGATATAATGGTAAGATATAAACGTTCTATTTACAGTATTAGCTTTACTTAAGGTAGTTTAATTTCGCGGACCGATTTCTTATATAAAAATACTTCGAAATATCAAAACTAAATTTCCTAAAAGATTACAAAATCATTAGTTCTGCAATCCGTAATTGTGTGGTATTTACTCATTCTGAGGTAAAATGGATAAACCAACAAAAGTCTCTGAACACAAAGTGTTCGAAACGCGTTGAATAAAACTTCATTTGTGTGGAGACTTTTGTTGGTTTATCCATTTTACCTCAGAATGAGATTACAAAATGTATAATTCGATTAATCTATTCTAAAAACCTAAAACTTACGATAAAGCCTTAATAAGTATTGCAATTACTGGTGAGTCTTAAATTTTGCCTAACTCAAGTGCAATTTCAAGTAAGGCATCTTTAACGAGTACTTGACATGGTATAGGCTCGGAACCGACAGCTTAACGACCTTTCATTTTCTAATTGTATAAATTTATATTTATTTTCCCATTCATATATATTTCTCTAATTAAATATATATTATTTGATTTTCTATATTAACTGTCAATGATAAATGCAAAACAAGTACGTAAATGGTAATCATTGGTTTTATAATTTTGCTTTTTATATTTTAAATGTCATTAAACACATAAATAACTTTTTTTTTTATTGTTTGAACTAATCCTCTAGAGCTGATAACGTCAGCCGTTTACCGGATTTATGTTTGATCTCTGATTATACAGATTGTACATTGGGAGTCGTAAATTTTGCTTAACTCAAGTGCAATTTCGAGTAGGCGATCTTTAACGAGTACCTAACATTGTACAGGCTAAGGGACAGATGGCTTAACGTCTTTTCCGAGGGACGACGTACTGAGATTTATTCACCTCCCGCGTGAATAAGTCGAGGGCTAGGTGGGGATCGAACCCTGGACCTAACAGTCCACTGAGCTGACCTGGTCCGTCGTATCCTCCTCTACCGCCATACCCTCTGTCTCTCTTGATCTATATCCACCATTCTCTAAGACAAGGCGATGTTCTTACCTTAGGTATAAATAACAATTACACATACATAAAAACATAAATCAATTAAATTACAGCTTTAAAACAAATATTTTACTAGCTTTTTGTTTGATTGGTGATTCTACTGATTCTACAATAGGAGTCTTAAATTTCGCCTAACTCAAGTGCAATTTCGAGTAGGGGATCTTTAACGAGTACTTGACTTGGTACAGGCTCGGAGCCGACGGCTTAACAAAAGCAAAGTCCTCACAAAGTAAAGTCACAAGGGTATCGATTTACTTTCTATCGAACGGACTATCGATAGTGTCAATCATCATTAGGGCTGCCCTGCAGTATATTGTTCCCATTAGTCATAGATTATCTTTTCCCCTACAGTTTATTGTTCCCATTAGTCATAGATTATCTTTTCCCCTACAGTTTATTGTTCCCATTAGTCATAGATTATCTTTTCTTTTCCTTCCTCCATTGCTTTTACACTGCTTTAACAATTTTATTTAATCTTATCATTGTATCTTATATTGAATTATCCACTGTTCTACTTATACAAAACTAATTTTTTTTTTTTTGAATTTTATGTTATTTTAATTTTTGTAGGAAGATAGATCCAGACTGTCTGCTAGGAAATGCTACAAAATATGTCCCATGTGCAAAGGAAAAGGTATGTGCAAGATAGTCAGAAGAAATAACGATCCTAACGTACTCTATAGCGTATTGTATATGTATATATGTTATATATATATATATATATATATATATATATATATATAGGTGTGTTCTCTAATCGGGGTTGGTCAATTTTCCAGGATAAAAAAGTTATTGAAATAAGTAGTCCATGTTTTTTAAATGAAAATAAGAAAAGGGTGAAATTATTGTTACAGAAAAATTGTTATCCGAAGAACTTAGTTGAACGATATTGGTTAAGATATTTAAGACAGCAACCAGCACATTCAAATGAAGATCATGCTGAACTGGAAGTTATAAATAGGAAGTATTTCAAATTTCCTTATGTTGAGGGCTTATCACAATCAATTAGAAAAGTGTTCAAACGAAACGTACCTGAAGTTACACTGGCATTTTATAATAAAAGAAAAAATAAATCTTTATTTTCAAATTTGAAAGAAAAAATACCGAAGGAGTTACAAAGTAACCTCATTTATGCCATCAAATGTAAAGACTGTGACAAGTGTTACTATGGTGAAACTAGTCGTTTTCTCAAAGAAAGGTTGTACCAACATAATTATTCCATAAGAACAAATAAAAGTAACGCAACAGCCTTAGCTGGGCATGCAATAAACGAGGGTCACACGTTCGATTTTGAAGATACAACTATAATAGAAAAAGAAAAAGATGAGCAAAGAAGGAAGACACTTGAGATGTTATATATTAAAAAGGATCTAAGTTCGATTAATCATAGAAGTGATATTACTAATTTAAGTAATATTTATTCTGGAGTGTTGTGCTGAGGTTTAGTGAAATTTGATTTATTTAGTTCCCTTGAGTGAACAGTGTTGAGGTTATTTGTAATGTTATCTTATTAGTCTAGTCGAAGGTTTTGTCCGGCTAACATTGTTGTTCCTTTAAATAATGTAAATTTCATTTTCTTAGTTAAAAAATTCTTACTTCTGTAAGTAATATTGTTTTATGTATCTCTGAAATATTTCTGCTTGTAATATTCATGAGTTGTAACAATCCATTTTCATATTGTGTATATGTTTGATGTTGATATGTGATTTCTTATTATCCTTTGTTTGTAGGCCTATGAAAAAGGTTTTAAATAAAACCGAAACGTTGGCAACGAGAGTTTGATTTTTTATCCTGGAAAATTGACCGAACCCCGATTAGAGAACACACCTATTCTATCAAACGGTCGATATATTATTGAATCTGTTATATATATATATATATACATATATTAATTGTATATTGTAAAATATTTTTTTTTTATTTTTTAATTGTTTATTGCTTCATTTACTATTCTTCTCCTTCTATTATTTTTATTTGCTTTTATTTGTTCTTTTTAGTTATTATTCTCTCTGTAGTTAGTAGCTTACCTAGGGCGGCTGGAAGAGTGCGCGCGTGTTCGTTGCATTTGGCCTACCACTCAGTTAGCTTCAGCTACTCAAAGGGACTACTTCTACCCGATGACGACGACTGTCGAAATATCGTTGTGAGTCTTTTGTGTGTGTCTTTATTTGTGTTTTCTCTTTCCTGTGTGAACTATATATATATATATATATATATGTGTGTGTGTGTGTGTGTGTGTGTGTTCTCTATTCGGGGTTCGGTCAATTTTCCGATTAGAGAACACACCTATTCTATCAAACGGTCGATATATTATTGAATCTGTTATATATATATTAGTATAAGTGGGCTGCAAATCTTCTTGAAGACTATAAGTGGGCAGCAAATCTTCTTGAAGACAAATGGAATTAAAGTATGCAGCAGCTTCATTAATTAAATAGTAGTGTAACCTGAAGATGACCAATGTGTGGTCGAAAGCTTGTTTCCACCCAGTGTTTTTGTGTTTCATTAAAGTTGTTTGATATTGGTTTTCTCAATGTCTCTGGCCCAGCATATATGGAGTTGCCTCAGCATCACCGAATGATAGTGAGAAAAATCGAGGCCATCAGCAAAAAGGTCGTCAATGCAGAAGCTGCTGCATACTTTAATTCCATATATATACGAGTATATATATGTACGTATATATATATACGTATATACACGTTTTATTAAAAGTAATGCCCAATTTAACTTTTACACTTTTTCTTATCCTATATATATATATTCATTATAGTTGTGAATATGTGTTATGGACTCGCTTTGTTTATTTTAGTTTATTTTAATTGTTATTCACTTTTCGATCATTAATAATTTTATATATTCTTTAACCTTGAAAATGGTCAACGATGACCGAAACATGTCGGTGTATAGTAATAAAAATTTTGGTGAACTTATGTTTTTAGTTCCAGAACCATGGAAGTCAAGTATGAGAACACTTGAAAAACGGATAAGAAAAAGTGTAAAAGTTAAACTGGGCATTACTTTTAATAAAACGTGTATAAATGAAGGCCTGCTCCCCAAATATACGTATATATATATATATATATATATATACGAGTATATATATATATATATATATATATATATATATATATATATATATATTAATGATCAAAACACAATAAGAAATGGGAAAACAAGACTAAGGTCTTGTCACATTATATATATATAAATATATATTGAAATTCGAATATGTAGGAAACAGTCCTTCCTTAATACATGTCACATTGAATTTACGGCCTATTGTTTAAAGACAATTTAAAGACATCTGCTGAAATGAGATGAAATGCCATCAGGCCAGTTTAAATGTTTATATTTGATTTAGTAGTTAAGGATTTTGAGTGTGATAATTAAGTGTTTTAAACAATGTTTAATAGGTTTTTTTTAGATATTGTATATAGGTTTACCCCCTGAAGATGGTCGAAGACGAACGAAATGTTGGAAAAAACATAACCATTGAAAACCAAACGTATGGTGAGTTAATCTACCTAGTTCCTTGTGAATTTAAAAAATTATTAAGGGCTTTGGAAAGGTTATCCAAAAAATTAATTAAAAAAACAATAGGCCGTAAATTCAATCTGATATAAGTTAGGAACTCCTAACTTCAGCTACTCAAAGGGACTACTTCTGCCCGATGACGACGACTGTCGAAATATCGTTGTGAGTCTTTTGTGTGTGTCTTTAGTTGTTTTTCTCTTTCCTGTGTGAACTATATATATATACTAAACTATAGTTTATCGGGACTCGGTCAGTTCTTCAGGTTCTTCAGTATCGCATGTTCATTCAGACTACAGTTGTTGTTAAAAATCCACATACTATTTTTCTTTGTAAAATAATTTGTAATGTAATACTTAGTTTTTCTGTTTTAAAATTTATACTTCTGCCTATAAAAAAGGTTTTAAATAAAGACCGAAACGTTGGCAATGACAGTTTAATTTGAACCTGAAGAACTGACCGAGTCCCGATAAACAATAGTTTTGTATATAATATGTATATAATACATATATGTATTTATATATTTATTATATATGTATATAATAAATATATATACCTATATGTAGTTTCAATATATATATATATATACTTGGGTTACTAGCCGTTGCGTGTACAACGTGCTTGGTCTCCCTTTCTCTTTCTCCTGAAGACGGATTACTCAACAATTAGAGTCTCTAAGTGTTTTTCCTTACTCTGTGTGTTACTCTTGTTGTATTTTGAACTGGTATATATATATATATATATATATGTTTTATTTCCAGGATACTTCGACGACTCAAGCACCCAGGCCAGTAAGAAGGACGAGATTCACGCAGAAGGTAAGAGGCACATCATTTTCATTACTAATCATCATCGTCATCACCATCTGCTAATTTGAGGAAGCCCACATTTGGCACCTAGCAGCGCGCTCCCAGACCCAGATTAAATAAAAAAAGTTAGATTTTTGTTCTATCGGTTGACTGTTTTCTCTTCGTTAATTCCATTCCTCTCCTATGAACGACCTCCCAGGATATTCTGACGTCAATTGATATATATATATATATATATAAATTAAATGAAACGGTCCAACGGACTTTTGAATAAAAACCAATTAAAAAAGATAGCTCACAGATAGACACAGGAATAACTCACTTCTATATTTCGACCATCGTCGACATCAGCAGGAGAAGAGTCCCGCAGGAAGGCAGAGCGGCGAAGGTTTCGGCGCTCTGCCTTCCTGCGGGACTCTTTGCCTCCTGATGACGACGATGGTCGAAATATAGAAGTGAGTTATTCCTGTGTCTATCTGTATGCTTTCTTTTTTAATTGGTTTATATACGAGTATATATCGTTATATATATATATATATATATATATATAGTTCAATGTACATAAAGAAACATAGAGAAAATAAAAACACCCACTTACAGTCTTTAATTTTCAGTTGAACCGTCTTCAGGAGAGATAAAAGATGGAAACCAAGGTTAGAGATCGTCTCCAACCATCTCTGTACCAGTGCGCTTGGTTTCCCTCTCTTATCTCTCCTGAAGACGGTTCAACCGAAAATGAAAGACTGTAAATGTGTGTTTTTATTTTCTCTAAGTATGTTTATGTACATTGAACTGTATTTGTCCATTTCTGATCGTATTTTCATCGAAAAAGTATATATATATATATATATATATATATATATAAAGTACATTGACATATTGCGGAGCGACTCGATTCTATCTCCCTGATGACGAGGACACGAGTAGTGAGTTTGTGTTTAATTTATGAGTGTTCTTTATGACAATGTAGTTTATTTAGTTCGTGGAATCGTTTAATTAAATTGGTTATATATACATATATATATGATCAAACCACAATACGAAATGGGAAAACAAGACTAAGTTCTTTCAACCGTAACAAGCGGTCTTCGTCAGAGTCAAAAACCCAACTGGTTTTCTTATTGTGGTTTGATTATTGATTGTGTTCACCTGTTTATGTGAAATGTTTATATATATATATGTGTGTGTGTGTGTGTGTGTTTCGTCTTCTACGATTGTCTGTGATTTCAGGGGACACTCAGAACACTGGGCAAACTCCGCACAGTATGACTCCCAGAATGAGGACAAGACCATCTAGACTGTCACAGGTATCCTAGGGGACTTAATATACCATCTATTACTCTGACATACCACATGCTGGTATACTATAGTATTTACAAGTTTTATAATTCAATTACTATTTACGTAATTCAGGCATAAATCACCGAACGTCATTAATTAACACCAGGAGAGGTGACTTAAGTCGAAAATCGACTTATGACAGTGTGATAACTAGGAGACTTTAACAGAAAATAGGTAGGTAGTCAACTATCCTTGTGAATTACCAATACCCATATGATAATTTATGCTATTTCGAAGAAAAGAAAAAAACGAAAACATGAATAAGATTTCATGAAACAAGTACGGAACTCGATGGTCGAGTGTATATCCTCTTTATATAATCTGCTTGTCTTAATCAATATTCTAACTATAATAGAATAGATGACTTATTTATAAATGTTACGTTTTCATTTAGGTTATAAACCACAGGAGTATGGGAGAGAAAACGCTGTTGCTATCAAGGAAAGAGTCGATTCAGCTGACTTGCCAACCGAACAGCATGAAGATTGTGTAAGTGCCGTAAGTGATTACAATTTATACCGTACAGTCAATTAGCACTAGAGTCGATTCAGCTGACTTGTCAACCGAACAGCATGAAGATTGTGTAAGTGCCGTAAGTGATTACAATTTATACCGTACAGTCAATTAGCACTAGAGTCGATTCAGCTGACTTGTCAACCGAACAGCATGAAGATTGTGTAAGTGCCGTAAGTGATTACAATTTATACCGTACAGTCAATTAGCACTCGGGGCACAGTACTAAACCATACCATTCATACCGTAGAGTCAATTAGCACTAGGGTCGATTCAGCTCACTTGCCAACCAAACAGCATGAAGATTGTGTAAGTGCCGTAAGTGATTACAATTTATACCGTACAGTCAATTAGCACTCGGGGCAACAGTACTAAACCATACCAATTATACCTGTGTTGACCTTTATACGCACCTAGGTTATAAACCACAGGAGTATGGGAGAGAAAACGCTGTTGCTATCAAGGAAAGAGTCGATTCAGCTGACTTGCCAACCGAACAGCATGAAGATTGTGTAAGTGCCGTAAGTGATTACAATTTATACCGTACAGTCAATTAGCACTCGGGGCACAGTACTAAACCATACCATTCATACCGTAGAGTCAATTAGCACTAGGGTCGATTCAGCTCACTTGCCAACCAAACAGCATGAAGATTGTGTAAGTGCCGTAAGTGATTACAATTTATACCGTACAGTCAATTAGCACTCGGGGCAACAGTACTAAACCTTACCAATTATACCGTACAGTCATTTAGCACTAGAGTCGATTCAGCTGACTTGTCAACCGAACAGCATGAAGATTGTGTAAGTGCCGTAAGTGATTACAATTTATACCGTACAGTCAATTAGCACTCGGAGTCGCATTCAGCTGACTTGTCACCGAACAGCATGAAGATTGTGTAAGTGCCGTAAGTGATTACAATTTATACCGTACAGTCATTTAGCACTAGAGTCGATTCAGCTCACTTGCCAACCAAACAGCATGAAGATTGTGTAAGTGCCGTAAGTGATTACAATTTATACCGTACAGTCAATTAGCACTCGGGGCACAGTACTAAACCATACCATTCATACCGTAGAGTCAATTAGCACTAGGGTCGATTCAGCTCACTTGCCAACCAAACAGCATGAAGATTGTGTAAGTGCCGTAAGTGATTACAATTTATACCGTACAGTCAATTAGCACTCGGGGCAACAGTAATAAACCATACCATTCATACCGTAGAGTCAATTAGCACTAGGGTCGATTCAGCTCACTTGTCAACCAAACAGCATGAAGATTGTGTAAGTGCCGTAAGTGATTACAATTTATACCGTACAGTCAATTAGCACTCGGGGCACAGTACTAAACCATACCATTCATACCGTACAGTCAATTAGCACTAGGGTCGATTCAGCTCACTTGCCAACCAAACAGCATGAAGACGGGGCAACAGTACTAAACCATACCACTTATACCGTACAGTCAGCACTAGAGTCGATTCAGCTGACTTGCCAACCGAACAGCATGAAGATTGTGTAAGTGCCGTAAGTGATTACAATTTATACCGTACAGTCAATTAGCACTCGGGGCACAGTAATAAACCATACCATTCATACCGTAGAGTCAATTAGCACTCGGGGCAACAGTACTAAACCATACCATTCATACCGTAGAGTCAATTAGCACTCGGGGCAACAGTACTAAACCCTACCATTCATACCGTACAGTCAATTAGCACTCGGGGTAACAGTACTAATCCATACCATTTATACCGTACAGTCTATTAGCACTAGGGGTAACAGTACTAATCCATACCATTTATACCGTACAGTCTATTAGCAATAAGGGTAACAGTACTAATCCATACCATTCATATCGTACAGTCAATTAGCACTAGGGGTAACAGTACTAATCCATACCATTTATACCGTACATTCAGTTAGCACCCGGGGCAACAGTACTAAACCATACCATTCATACCGTACAGTCAATTAGCATTCGGGGAAACAGTAATAAACCTTGCTTTTTATACGGTACAGTCAATTAGCAGTCGGCGAAACAGTACTAAACCACACCATTTATACCGTACAGTCAATTAGCACACTTGCCTAGCGCAGCACCACTTGTGGTAGGTCTTCGAAAGTGACACTCAACCGACCCTTCTGGGTAATGTGCGCCCCACCATCTAAGTCCCCAGCACACAATAAAGGAGCAGCGAGGTTTATTAAATTTAATTAAATTAAAATAATTACTAATCGAATATTTATTTAGAATCCAATAGATGTATTGTTTCTTAGCATATTTATGCAAAAGAATTAATACGCAATAAAAGACACTTTATTTTAAAGAGAAGAAGAGAGAAAATTTTAAAAGAGAATATATTTTAACATAAAAATGAATTATCAAAAGAAATAATTTTAAGAAACCATTTGCTAGAAGTTTACATGTTGTGTTTTCACTTAAATTTAGAAATTATATTGCATAAACATTTTAAATTTATGGAAATAGAATCCCCAACTCCTTTTTGCATTAGCGCCCCCCCAATATCAAAGCAACGCCCCTAGAGGGGCGGTGCTGCCCACTTTGGGAAACAATGTTTTCATTCAACACCCATGACAGCATCACTTTAAAGGTGAGAGTCAAATTGATAAAATTTGCCTTTGTTTCAGTTCAACGACAGGCAAACTGAAACAGTTTGGAAGCGAAACGTCACTGAACTCCGCCCTAACTGACTACCTCCATGACGAAAACACTATTGTAGATGCCGAAGAAATCTTGAAAAAAGCTAAAATGAAACTTCGAGAAAGCGACTGGTACGTTTGATTTTTATTTTGTTTTGTTTTATCACCAAACTATCTACATGCTTATAAAACTCTGATTCAGAATTTTCACACAGGTGAAAATTGGAATACCTGTTAATTCTAGTTTATGACGAAGAAAGCAGTGAGTAATATATTACTTTGAGGACTAGATTAGCTGAGTGGTTAAACTACTCTCTTTCCTGGCCTGTCTCAGCCTCTATTAGTACGGAAAAGCGAGGAATAAACTAAAAGAAATGACTAGGCTAAAATATAGAATGACTCTAAAGGTAAATGGGAGCAAAAAGAAGTTAACATACGATGTTTACTGAAAGCGTTGTGATGTCTCAGATGACAGTTGTTTTACTTTCTCACCCACATAACATTGTTTTACTTTCTCGCCCACATAACATTGTTATACTTTCTCACCCACATAACATAGTTTTAAATTTTCACTCACATAACATTGTTTTACTTTTTCACCACATAACAGTGTTTTACTTTCTCACCCACATAACATTGTTTTACTTTCTCACCCACATAACATTGATTTACTTTCTCACCCACATAAGATTGTTTTACTTTCTCACCCACATAAGATTGTTTTACTTTCTCACCCACATAACATTGTTTTACTTTCTCATCCACATAACATTGTTTTACTTTCTCACCCACATAACATTGATTTACTTTCCCACCCACATAACATTGTTTTACATTCTCCCCACATAAGATTATTTTACTTTCTCACCCACATAACATTGTTTTACTTTCTCATCCACATAACATTGTTTTACTCTCTCACCCACATAACATTATTTTACACTTTCACCCACATAACATTGTTTTACATTCTCACCCACATAAGATTATTTTACTTTCTCACCCACATAACATTGTTTTACTTTCTCATCCACATAACATTGTTTTACTCTCTCACCCACATAACATTGTTTTACTTTCTCACCCACATAACACTGTTTTCATTGAAAAGCTGAGGTTTGCTGATATTGGACTGCTTGCCACCAGGTCGATGGTGATGAGTGGACTAGAAGACATTGGACGGATTGCTGCCCAGCAGTGGGAACTGCTTTCCTGGGATCTTATCGGCACTGCCATGGCAAAGCTGGTGGACGCTATAGGCCACCAGAAGAACTGCCATGTGCGCCTGTGCTGTCAGATACTGAGGGAACTGTTCTGCCATATGACCAATGTCCACCGACCGGTAAGCCAGTATTGTACGATGAGATGTATTTAGCCACCAAAGCAGTGGCGTAGCAAAGGGGGGCGGCAGGGGTCAGGTTAGCGCAGAGAGAGAGAGAGAGCGGAGAGAGAGAATGATTGATAGGGAAAGAGAAACAGAAGTCAGAGCAGAGTGAGAGGAACAAGAAGATAGACAGAGTTGACCAGACCAACAGGCAGCAAGGGTGGAGAGAGAGAGAGAGAGGGGGGGGGAGAGAGAGGGGAGGGAGAGAGAGAGAGGTTGATAGGGAAAGAGAAACAGAAGTCAGAGCAGAGTGAGAGGAACAAGAAGATAGACAGAGTTGACCAGACCAACAGGCAGCAAGAATGGAGAGAGAGAGAGAGAGGGGGGGGGGAGAGAGAGGGGAGGGAGAGAGAGAGAGGTTGATAGGGAAAGAGAAACAGAAGTGAGAGCAGAGTGAGTTAGAGCTGCACCAACGAACAAGGCGTGTATCCAGATTGTTCAAAATAAGTGTGTCCGCCTCATAGCCAGGGCTCCTTGGTACGCCCGTAATGTTGATATTCACCATGATTTGAAAATAGAATCTATAGATAGTTACATCACCCGACTTACTACCAATGAAGACAACAAACTCTCTACTCATCCAAACCTCCTTGTACAAACTCTAAATCCTGCCACCAACCTTCCTCAACCTCACTGAACAATTACTTCATGCACTGACTATCTGACTACTTTTCCAACTGATGACTAAAAACATTGAAAACCATGACCTCAACAAGACCACATGACCGCGAATACGACATCATTACTGTGAAGACTAACTTAATATCTGACATGAATTACTGACACTCCATGTTATAGTAGCACAGTAAGCAAGCAGTAGAAGGCCTCAGGTCTGGAACTGCTAGTTACGACGTGCACTATAGTGCGCGGATATATTCGTTGGTCCTTGGTCGTCGGCATACACAAATCCAGTGTCAAAGTTTCAGTCTACTTGTGACAAAAATTTTGCTTTAAATGTCCATAACTTCACTTCTACGTTGATTTTCCAATCCATTCAGAGCCTATACTTTCACAAATCTACAGTCCAAGTTCCAGCTTGACATGTCTTACGGTTGCTGAGTTTACTTGTGATAAAATTTTGCGGACAAACCGACAGAAAGTTTTCTAATAGTTGATTCAGTGTCTCTAATGTATGAAATATAAGGACAACTTGAAATGAGTCAGTTCTAAGCAATGTACATATCTAAGTATCAATGATCAAACCACAATATGAAATGGGAAAATAAGACTACAAGATCTTTCAACCGTAACAAGCGGTCTTCATCAGTTAAAAACGCAACTGAATCAAAAACCCCCACTTGGGTTTTTGACTCTGGCGAAGACCGGTTGTTACGGTTGAAAGATCTTAGTCTTGCTTTCCCATTTGTTATTGTGGTTTGATCATTGATTGTTATTTCACGTGTTTGTGTGAAATTTATATATATATATAAATTCACACAAGGGGTTCTTGAGGATTTTGGTCATAAAACATACAACTCCTGATTATAAGCCGACGTTTCGCAAAAAGTTGTTTGGCATTTTCAAGGCTAAAAAACAATTTATTAACGACATAAGTAAAGCAAGATAAATACATCACCGGACACCACTCAACAGAAAACAAACAACACAAACAAAAATTTTGTAACAAGAGAACCACAAAGGATCATAAAATACCTAGTGTCATTATTTGTGGTTCTCGATCCTTTGTCTTCGATTAGTCGATCCTTTGTGGTTCTCTTGTTACAAAATTTTTGTTTGTGTTGCTTGTTTTCTGTTGAGTGGTGTCCGGTGATGTATTTATCTTGCTTTACTTATGTCGTTAATCAATTGTTTTTTATCCTTGAAAATGCCAAACAACTTTTGGCGAAACGTCGGCTTATAATCAGGAGTTGTATGTTTTATGACCAAAATCCTCAAGAACCCCTTGTGTGAATTTGAAATATCAGTGGTCGAGAAGCTATATGAATATTCAACTTGTTAGGGTTGAAAGATGTTAGTGTTGTTTTCCCATTTGTTATTGTGGTTTGATGATTGATTGTTATTTCACGTGTTTATGTGAAATCTTTTATATATATGTATAAGTAGGTAGATGGCTGGTATAAGATGTTTGTGATTTGTTGGTTTGTTGCAGCAATTCGACGACGTGGTGAATGAGCTGATAAAGAAGACGGCAGACACGTCAAAGATGGTGCGAGCCGATGCCGACAGGGCGCTGCAGTCGATGGTGACCCATGTGCCTGTGCAGTACTCGACGCGTGCTGTCCTCAGTCAGGCGCCCAAGTAACTCACTGCCCGTCTCACTCACCACATACCTTGCCATATTCCCTTTGCTTAGCGCCAAAGTCATCAAAATTAGTGCGCAAACAGAGGGCTGAGTGTGTAAAATAAACCAAAAGGAATGTCTAGGCTAAAATATAGAATGACTCTAGAGCGAAATGGGAGCAAAAAGAATCAGCTGATGCCAGGCTAAAGGGATTCAGTTCAAGGGATCACCCTGACTGCCAGTGGGGATTCATCCAGGGATCACCCTGACTGCCAGTGGGGATTCAGTCCAGGGATCACCCTGACTGCCAGTGGGGATTCAGTCCAGGGATCACCCTGACTGCCAGTGGGGATTCAGTCCAGGATCACCCTGACTGCCAGTGGCGGATTCAGTCCAGGGATCACCCTGACTGCCAGTGGGGGATTCAGTCCAGGGATCACCCTGACTGCCAGTGGGGATTCAGTCCAAGGATCACCCTGACTGCCAGTGGCGGATTCAGTCAAGGGATCACCCTGACTGCCAGTGGGGGATTCAGTCAAGGGATCACCCTGACTGCCAGTGGCGGATTCAGTCAAGGGATCACCCTGACTGCCAGTGGGGGATTCAGTCAAGGGATCACCCTGACTGCCAGTGGGGGATTCAGTCAAGGGATCACCCTGACTGCCAGTGGGGGATTCAGTCAAGGGATCACCCTGACTGCCAGTGGCGGATTCAGTCAAGGGATCACCCTCACTGCCAGTGGCAATTGTCTCTTCGACAGTGAACAAAAAAAAAACTCAGTATTACAATATCCACCACGATCAGCCCCGGACTTTTCTTTTGACTCATTAAGGTTTTTCCAAATAATCCCAAAACGCCGACAGTGTTGGTACAATCACTGGCTTTTTGCGCAACACTGTTCTCTCTTTAATACAAATATTGCCACGTTCCCCAAAAAACTAACCTATTTCCTCTGTATCGACGCTTCATAGTTAGCCTTTTGGACAAATTTTTGCCAATATAAACAAAAATTGCGAAAATACATCTTTTATAATTGATAGATATAAAAAAACACTTCATTCAAGCTACGTTCATCATTCTAGAGTTATCCCTCATTGTGCACAATCATCATACTCGTAGCAATGAGATAAGCAAATACCTCATGACATAATATTACTAACTTAACAATAATAAATATACCACATTAAATAAATAGATGTTGTAAGAAAGGAGGAGGAAGGTTGGCCCAAAGAGTGAGGTCTAGGGGATATTAATGCATTGTTGATTTCAGACACAAGAACCCGATAAATCGGCACACAGCGGTGAAGATAGTGGAAGAGATAATCGGCTTGGCGGGAATCGAAGCGCTGATGAGTCAGAACAACTTGAGGGAGAGCCGGCGGCAGATCCTCAACACCTTGTGCCAGCTCATCGACGACCCTAACCAGGACGTGAGGTGAGCCGCGAGGTGACTGGCCAAGTGCATGTTATCCACGGAGTCCTTGTCAAGGGGTTAATCCCTGCATAGGTTAGCTAAGGTTAGCCCAGGGGCAGCGAACTCGCCTATAGACTGGCAGATCCTCAACACCTTGTGCCAGCTCATCGACGACCCTAACCAGGACGTGAGGTGAGCCGCGAGGTGACTGGTCAAGTGCATGTTATCCACGGAGTCCTTGTCAAGGGGTTAATCCCTGCATAGGTTAGCTAAGGTTAGCCCAGGGGCAGCGAACTCGCCTATAGACTGGCAGATCCTCAACACCTTGTGCCAGCTCATCGACGACCCTAACCAGGACGTGAGGTGAGCCGCGAGGTGACTGGTCAAGTGGATGCTATCCACGGGTCCTTGTCAAGGGGTTAATCCCTGCATTGGTTAGCTAAGGTTAGCCTAGGGGCAGAGAACTCGCCTATAGACTGGCAGATCCTCAACACCTTGTGCCAGCTCATCGACGACCCTAACCAGGACGTGAGGTGAGCCGCGAGGTGACTGGTCAAGTGCATGCTATCCACGGAGTCCTTGTCAAGGGGTTAATCCCTGCATAGGTTAGCTAAGGTTAGCCCAGGGGCAGCGAACTCGCCTATAGGCTGGCAGATCCTCAACACCTTGTGCCAGCTCATCGACGACCCTAACCAGGACGTGAGGTGAGCCGCGAGGTGACTGGCCAAGTGCATGTTATCCACGGAGTCCTTGTCAAGGGGTTAATCCCTGCATAGGTTAGCTAAGGTTAGCCCAGGGGCAGAGAACTCGCCTATAGACTGGCAGATCCTCAACACCTTGTGCCAGCTCATCGACGACCCTAACCAGGACGTGAGGTGAGCCGCGAGGTGACTGGCCAAGTGCATGTTATCCACGGAGTCCTTGTCAAGGGGTTAATCCCTGCATAGGTTAGCTAAGGTTAGCCCAGGGGCAGCGAACTCGCCTATAGACTGGCAGATCCTCAACACCTTGTGCCAGCTCATCGACGACCCTAACCAGGACGTGAGGTGAGCCGCGAGGTGACTGGCCAAGTGCATGTTATCCACGGAGTCCTTGTCAAGGGGTTAATCCCTGCATAGGTTAGCTAAGGTTAGCCCAGGGGCAGAGAACTCGCCTATAGGCTGGCAGATCCTCAACACCTTGTGCCAGCTCATCGACGACCCTAACCAGGACGTGAGGTGAGCCGCGAGGTGACTGGCCAAGTGCATGTTATCCACGGAGTCCTTGTCAAGGGGTTAATCCCTGCATAGGTTAGCTAAGGTTAGCCCAGGGGCAGAGAACTCGCCTATAGACTGGCAGATCCTCAACACCTTGTGCCAGCTCATCGACGACCCTAACCAGGACGTGAGGTGAGCCGCGAGGTGACTGGCCAAGTGCATGTTATCCACGGGGTCCTTGTCAAGGGGTTAATCCCTGCATAGGTTAGCTAAGGTTAGCCCAGGGGCAGCGAACTCGCCTATAGACTGGCAGATCCTCAACACCTTGTGCCAGCTCATCGACGACCCTAACCAGGACGTGAGGTGAGCCGCGAGGTGACTGGTCAAGTGCATGTTATCCACGGGGTCCTTGTCAAGGGGTTAATCCCTGCATAGGTTAGCTAAGGTTAGCCCAGGGGCAGAGAACTCGCCTATAGGCTGGCAGATCCTCAACACCTTGTGCCAGCTCATCGACGACCCTAACCAGGACGTGAGGTGAGCCGCGAGGTGACTGGCCAAGTGCATGTTATCCACGGGGTCCTTGTCAAGGGGTTAATCCCTGCATAGGTTAGCTAAGGTTAGCCCAGGGGCAGCGAACTCGCCTATAGACTGGCAGATCCTCAACACCTTGTGCCAGCTCATCGACGACCCTAACCAGGACGTGAGGTGAGCCGCGAGGTGACTGGTCAAGTGCATGTTATCCACGGGGTCCTTGTCAAGGGGTTAATCCCTGCATAGGTTAGCTAAGGTTAGCCCAGGGGCAGAGAACTCGCCTATAGACTGGCAGATCCTCAACACCTTGTGCCAGCTCATCGACGACCCTAACCAGGACGTGAGGTGAGCCGCGAGGTGACTGGCCAAGTGCATGTTATGCACGGGGTCCTTGTCAAGGGGTTAATCCCTGCATAGGTTAGCTAAGGTTAGCCCAGGGGCAGAGAACTCGCCTATAGACTGGCAGATCCTCAACACCTTGTGCCAGCTCATCGACGACCCTAACCAGGACGTGAGGTGAGCCGCGAGGTGACTGGCCAAGAGCATGTTATCCACGGAGTCCTTGTCAAGGGGTTAATCCCTGCATAGGTTAGCTAAGGTTAGCCCAGGGGCAGCGAACTCGCCTATAGACTGGCAGATCCTCAACACCTTGTGCCAGCTCATCGACGACCCTAACCAGGACGTGAGGTGAGCCGCGAGGTGACTGGCCAAGTGCATGTTATCCACGGAGTCCTTGTCAAGGGGTTAATCCCTGCATAGGTTAGCTAAGGTTAGCCCAGGGGCAGCGAACTCGCCTATAGACTGGCAGATCCTCAACACCTTGTGCCAGCTCATCGACGACCCTAACCAGGACGTGAGGTGAGCCGCGAGGTGACTGGTCAAGTGCATGTTATCCACGGGGTCCTTGTCAAGGGGTTAATCCCTGCATAGGTTAGCTAAGGTTAGCCCAGGGGCAGCGAACTCGCCTATAGACTGGCAGATCCTCAACACCTTGTGCCAGCTCATCGACGACCCTAACCAGGACGTGAGGTGAGCCGCGAGGTGACTGGCCAAGTGCATGTTATCCACGGAGTCCTTGTCAAGGGGTTAATCCCTGCATAGGTTAGCTAAGGTTAGCCCAGGGGCAGCAGAACTCGCCTATAGACTGGCAGATCCTCAACACCTTGTGCCAGCTCATCGACGACCCTAACCAGGACGTGAGGTGAGCCGCGAGGTGACTGGCCAAGTGCATGTTATCCACGGGGTCCTTGTCAAGGGGTTAATCCCTGCATAGGTTAGCTAAGGTTAGCCCAGGGGCAGCGAACTCGCCTATAGACTGGCAGATCCTCAACACCTTGTGCCAGCTCATCGACGACCCTAACCAGGACGTGAGGTGAGCCGCGAGGTGACTGGCCAAGTGCATGTTATCCACGGAGTCCTTGTCAAGGGGTTAATCCCTGCATAGGTTAGCTAAGGTTAGCCCAGGGGCAGCGAACTCGCCTATAGACTGGCAGATCCTCAACACCTTGTGCCAGCTCATCGACGACCCTAACCAGGACGTGAGGTGAGCCGCGAGGTGACTGGCCAAGTGCATGTTATCCACGGGGTCCTTGTCAAGGGGTTAATCCCTGCATAGGTTAGCTAAGGTTAGCCCAGGGGCAGCGAACTCGCCTATAGACTGGCAGATCCTCAACACCTTGTGCCAGCTCATCGACGACCCTAACCAGGACGTGAGGTGAGCCGCGAGGTGACTGGCCAAGTGCATGTTATCCACGGAGTCCTTGTCAAGGGGTTAATCCCTGCATAGGTTAGCTAAGGTTAGCCCAGGGGCAGCGAACTCGCCTATAGACTGGCAGATCCTCAACACCTTGTGCCAGCTCATCGACGACCCTAACCAGGACGTGAGGTGAGCCGCGAGGTGACTGGCCAAGTGCATGTTATCCACGGAGTCCTTGTCAAGGGGTTAATCCCTGCATAGGTTAGCTAAGGTTAGCCCAGGGGCAGCGAACTCGCCTATAGACTGGCAGATCCTCAACACCTTGTGCCAGCTCATCGACGACCCTAACCAGGACGTGAGGTGAGCCGCGAGGTGACTGGTCAAGTGCATGTTATCCACGGGGTCCTTGTCAAGGGGTTAATCCCTGCATAGGTTAGCTAAGGTTAGCCCAGGGGCAGCGAACTCGCCTATAGACTGGCAGATCCTCAACACCTTGTGCCAGCTCATCGACGACCCTAACCAGGACGTGAGGTGAGCCGCGAGGTGACTGGCCAAGTGCATGTTATCCACGGGGTCCTTGTCAAGGGGTTAATCCCTGCATAGGTTAGCTAAGGTTAGCCCAGGGGCAGCGAACTCGCCTATAGACTGGCAGATCCTCAACACCTTGTGCCAGCTCATCGACGACCCTAACCAGGACGTGAGGTGAGCCGCGAGGTGACTGGCCAAGTGCATGTTATCCACGGGGTCCTTGTCAAGGGGTTAATCCCTGCATAGGTTAGCTAAGGTTAGCCCAGGGGCAGCGAACTCGCCTATAGACTGGCAGATCCTCAACACCTTGTGCCAGCTCATCGACGACCCTAACCAGGACGTGAGGTGAGCCGCGAGGTGACTGGCCAAGTGCATGTTATCCAGGGGTCCTTGTCAAGGGGTTAATCCCTGCATAGGTTAGCTAAGGTTAGCCCAGGGGCAGCGAACTCGCCTATAGACTGGCAGATCCTCAACACCTTGTGCCAGCTCATCGACGACCCTAACCAGGACGTGAGGTGAGCCGCGAGGTGACTGGCCAAGTGCATGTTATCCACGGGTCCTTGTCAAGGGGTTAATCCCTGCATAGGTTAGCTAAGGTTAGCCCAGGGGCAGCGAACTCGCCTATAGACTGGCAGATCCTCAACACCTTGTGCCAGCTCATCGACGACCCTAACCAGGACGTGAGGTGAGCCGCGAGGTGACTGGCCAAGTGCATGTTATCCACGGGGTCCTTGTCAAGGGGTTAATCCCTGCATAGGTTAGCTAAGGTTAGCCCAGGGGCAGCGAACTCGCCTATAGACTGGCAGATCCTCAACACCTTGTGCCAGCTCATCGACGACCCTAACCAGGACGTGAGGTGAGCCGCGAGGTGACTGGCCAAGTGCATGTTATCCACGGGGTGTCAACCCTGCCTCTCATGTTATACTCCCTACATAGGTTAGCCCAGGGGCAGCGAGATCGCCTCTGGACTGGCAGATCTGGAGTTCTATACCGACGCTGGCCTCGATATATCCACGTGGAACGTGAATAAATCTGAACACATCGTGTTCAGAGGCGAGTTTGTCAACCACTGAGCTAACCTGGCCCTTTACTACCCCTATTACAAAACAATTCCTTCTAACCCCTTATCCGCAACTCCTAGAACACTTGTCTCTGACTCGTTGATGAGTTGTTTGATACCTTTAAATGATATCTGACTGTCTGCCAACACTAGCCCTCTGCATTGATGTTGATTTTGATTGCAGATGGACTGTCCGAAGGATCCTGCAAAGGCTCATGCACTTTGATAACTTCGACGATATCCTTTGCTGCGATGTCGAGCCGCAGACACTCAAGCGAGCAGACCGCACTTTAGTTGTCATCAAATATGAAAAGGACAACGCTGGTCACGCCAGCTGAACATCCACAAAGGATTCATCACAAAACCTCCTTACATTAAACCTTTGGCTATCCTTTCTATTTATTGTTTCAATGATTAGTGCAGACTAGTGCGGAGGTTTATGGAATGTAGTTAGTTCGGGGGAAAGTTACGCATCTTGACTACGTTTTAGAAGTAATACGTATAAGCATAATGGGGAGGTTTATGAGTTTAGAGATTCAGGGGGAAAGTTACGCATCGTGACTACGTTTTAGATGTAATATGTATAAGCGTAATGGGGAGGTTTATAAGTGTACAGATTCGGGGGGAAAGTTACGCATCATGACTACGTCTTAGATGTAATACGTATATGACGTAATATAGGTTTATGAGATGCAGTGATTGTGCGGGGTGGGATTTACTCATCATGACTACGTTTTAGACGTAATACGTATAAGCTAATGGACAATAAAGACATAATAATAGAAAAAAACACTATTAATAGTCCAA
This sequence comes from Hermatobates lingyangjiaoensis, assembly GCA_026182355.1. NCBI lineage: Eukaryota > Metazoa > Arthropoda > Insecta > Hemiptera > Hermatobatidae > Hermatobates > Hermatobates lingyangjiaoensis. The sequence goes on from JAPFBL010000369.1 coordinate 237,891, forward strand.
GACGTCATCGACCAACATCATAACAGATACGAATACAAAGAAAGGTTACATGTTAAAAAAATATCAATGTTAAAATTATTATTTCATTATAATAACGTAATAATGATAATTATAAAAATATTAATATTGTTGATGTTACGTAATATTTTGCTTTCATAATATTTACTACTGAATATGGAACATGTGAAAATATTGTATTAAACTCCCTCCAGGTAGGGGTACTACTTTGGAGAAAAAAAAATATATTTATACTACTGAAAAAAATTAAAACAAAATAAAAGTATTAAATAATGATGTTTGAAAGAATAAAAAAGTCCTCCCCGGCGGGGAATCGAACCCCGGTCTCCCGCGTGACAGGCGGGGATACTAACCACTATACTACCGAGGACTACGGCAAACAAATCTGATTTTTACAAACATCAAGACCACGTCGCGTACTCTACTTAAATTGCTTTTATAACAGTACATATTGATTATTACTTGTTATTATTTATTGATAATTTTAATGAGTTAATAAATATTATTAAACGTTAGCTATAATTAAAACAACTATAGACGTAATTAAAGTTAATAATCTGTTTTATAATACAGCAGTTATTTTAATAATAACTGGATGATAAAACTATTTACAAACAATATAGTATTAAATTATATCATGTTTTTAATAATACAATAATATGTGTTAAATTATTTTCAGTTTACTAATAGTATAAACGCACTATTAATAATATTGGTTTGCCTATCTTATCTTTCCTGAAGACGGTTAAAACCTAATATATTAGAGACTGTAAGTGTGTGCTCTTAATTTCTCTATGTTGCTTTATGTACACTGAACTGTATTTGTCCATTTCAGATCGTATTTTCATTGAAAAAGTGTATATATATATATATATTCACTTTTTCGATGCACTTCACGCGCTAAAACACTTTTTCGGCACTTCACTCACTAAAACACTTTTTCGATGCACTTCACGCACTAAAACACTTTTTCGGCACTTCACTCACTAAAACACTTTTTCGGCACTTCACTCACTAAAACACTTTTTCGATGCACTTCACTCACTAAAACACTTTTTCGATGCACTTCACTCACTAAAACACTTTTTCGATGCACTTCATGCCCTAAAACACTTTTTCGGCACTTCACTCACTACAACACTTTTTCGATGCACTTCACGCACTAAAACACTTTTTCGGCACTTCACTCACTAAAACACTTTTTCGATGCACTTCACTCACTAAAACACGCGCTTGGTTTCCCTCTCTTCTCTCTCCTGAAGACGGTTCAACCAAAAATTAGAGACTGTAAAAGTGTGTGTTTTTAATTTCTCTATGTTTCTTTATGTACTTTGGACTATATATATATATATATATATATATCAATGATCAAACCACAATAAAAAACTGGTAAAACAAGACTATGATCTTTAAACCGTAACAAGCGGTCTTCGTCAGAGTCAAAAACCCAACTGAAACATTGTGGTTTGATCATTGATTGTTATTTCACGTGTTTATGTGAAATCTTTATATATATATATATTGATAAAATATGGACCTTGGAATAGAAACAAAACTAAAGTTTACCAGGACTCAGTTAGTTCTTCAGGTTCAAATTCAACTCTCATTGCCAACGTTTCGGTTTTTATTTGAAAACTTTTTCATAGGCTCATGTCACATATATATGTGATATATGTCTCACTTTTATGTTAGATCTACTTCAACATCTATCAGCAGTTGGTGATGACAAAGCCATTCTATCAAAATCTGGGGTTCTACCAAATCATCTAATATAGAACGCTTACTATCCCTATAGTCGAAAATCATCATAATGATCCTATTATAGCTTCTGATAAACTTCAACATTTGGTTCTTCTCTAACCTTGGTTCAAACGTTGGAGAATCAAAATCAATGAGCAAAAGAGCTCTCACATTACTTTCACTCTTTCTCGTAAAAACTGATCTCCAGTACTTCTGAATAATATCATCCCACTGAATAATCTGTAATGAATAATCACTGAATAATCTGTAATGAATAATCACTGAATAATCTGTAATGAATAATCACTGAATAATCTGTAATGAATAATCACTGAATAATCTGTAATGAATAATCACTGAATAATCCCACTGTACGCTACCATGGGTTACACTTTGACACCCGGATGACATGGAATTCACACAAGACTTAAACGTACAGAAACTAACAGACGTAACAAACTCCTAGAACTCCTTGTAGAATCGAAATCGAGACTTATAAAAACAGACAGACTACATATATACAATATATGATCAAACCACAATAAGAAAATGGGAAAGCAAGACTAAGATCTTTCAACCGTAACAAGCGGTCTTCGTCAGAGTCAAAAACCCAACTGAAATACTAGATGCAGAGAACATCTGGTGAGGAGTTGAGAAGAGTGGGAGGGAAGAGCGGTATTTTAAAAGGGTGAAAGCACAGGAAAGGACTAATGTCCAGAAGGGGATGTTTGGGGAAACAAAGGAGTACAGTAAGAAAAAGTAAAAAACTATCCGCTAGCTGTCAACCCTCTTTGAAGAGGCTATTGCCCTCGTGACGAAAGTATCAAGTTTGAAGAGACCGTTAATAATGTTTATAATATTTGATCTATAAAATTTAACTAGAGACGATTCAATAATATTTCTTAACAACATCGATTTTTCATAGGTAATAAATTTAGCTCCTGTCCAATCAATATGATGATTTTCATTTTTTATATGCAAGAATAAGGCACTACTTTTTTCCTGTCTACTTACGTTATATTGGTGTTATTTTACACGTGTCTTTAATGATTTACCAGTTTGACCAATATAAATTTTATGGCAATTTTTGTACGGAATTTTATAAATACCAGCAGACTCCAATTCGCTGGGAGAGTTTTTTATTAACATATTACCCACGTTATTACGATTAGAAAACACTATATTAAAATCAATTTGTTTGGCTAATCTTGGAAGGGGTCTAATGATTCGTGGTATGTCAAAACTATAGAATTTGATAATAAAAGGGGCTCTGTTGAATTATTAGAGAAAGTTTTTTAGCACCCTTCAAAGCTAAATCAATATAAGAAGAGGGGTATTTTAATGAAAGGGCAATTGACCTAATGTTATTAATCTCTTCATTAAGGAATTCAGGACAGCAAACTCTTAACGCCCTCAAAAACATATTTCTAAAAACAGAAATTTTAACATTTTTTGGATGCGAAGAATAAAAGTGAACGTATGCAAGTACATTAATAGGTTTTCTATATACACTAAAGCGTAACTCATTAGGTAACCTATGGATCACGACATCTAAGAAGGGCAAATTACCACTTATTTCTTCTTCCATTGTGAATTTGATTGTCGGCACTAATGAATCCAGTTTTGTTAGGAAATCTAATTTAAAGCCCAAATAATCTTAATAATTCAAAAGCCTAATCTTAATTTGTCCCAACTTTATTTAAAGAATTGGTACAAATGCAAAGAATATCGTCAACATATCTATACCATTTAACATTTTTGTGCAAAATTGAGCTTATCATTTTACTCTCAAAAAACTCCTCACCAGATGTTTTCTGCATCTAGTGTTCAGTTGGGTTTTTGACTCTGACGAAGACCGCTTGTTACGGTTGAAAGATCTTAGTCTTGTTTTCCCATTTTCTTATTGTGGTTTCATCATTGATTGTTATTTCACGTGTTTATGTGAAATCTTTTTATATATACAATATATCCGAATACATATATTTGGAGCTTATAGTATAGAAATCTGGGGTTCCACCAAATCATCTAATATAGAACGTTTACAATCCCTATAGTCGAAAATCATCAGAAAATATCACATTTACCTTTCTATGTGCCAACAATATAATACCAAGACCTCTAAGTGCCTAACAAGTCAGATTATTAACCTTCATTGACATATTTACACCGTAGTTGTTAAAAAGAAGCCACTAACACAAATTCACATATGACTTCATAACCTTACTGATTAAAGTAATAAGAATTTTATTAAGAATATCATACTTCAACTTAATTCTCCATCTCGGATCAAAATTTCACAAAGACATAATAAAATAGTACACTTGTAAGTTTAAACATTTCAAATATTATAATCACATAATTTAAAAAGTATTCACTTAAGTATATAATAAGCTCTATAAAAGAAAAAAAAAACCGGGGATCATTATTATATTTCAGTTGAATAAGAGGCAAGAAAAAAATGTATAAAGAATACGATGAATATCTTACCAAATTGATTAAAATAGAAATATCACAGATTTTTGCGCCTTCCAAATTGAAACCTTCCCGAACACTAAGGTAGTAAAGTATCGGTTCAAATATTCAATTCGGATGTGCAGGTTAAGAAAGTTTGTTCTGACTATTTTTAATTTGAATCTGGTTTCTATGTTTATGATATTAATTAATTTTATTTTATGACGAATATTAATATTTTATATTAATTTAGTTTTAATTAATTTGCAAAAGTTTACATAATTATTTTTGGAAGTTTTATATATTTCATTTACTGGCGTATTATGCACAAAATCTGTTACCAATCTATCAAGCACCATTTTAACTGTTGGGTAAGAAAAAAAATTGCAAGAAAAGTTACACAAAAAGGGATAGTAGCTTTAATATGCTAACAGCCATAATATATCATTCCTAATAATGATATATTATTATTACATAATACTAGACGATATAATTGAACGGCATTATCTTAAAATTGAGCCGTTATTTTGTATTTATTGAATTGAATTTGTTCAATATAAATAATTTGTTCGATATATAATTTAGAAATGCATTGACTAAATTAAAGTTTCGTTATGTATAATTTATTTAAAATTTGAATAAGTATTGAATAAATTAGACAGGAATTTCAACAGAGTTAGACAATTTTAGTTTGTTATGTTGGTTGCTTGAATGTCAAAAGGTGGTAAACGGTTGTTTATAATGTAAGGAGAGTATTTGTTGTTTTCTTCTAATATAATTTATCATGGCTGATACAAATAAAACGAGTGGGAACCGAGAAAGTGATGATCAGTGGGCTGATGGTCCCGAATGTGTTGTGCTGTCTTGCGGACCAAATGAAGGGATTTACAAATGGAAAAGAATGCGCGACTGTGATGATTTTGTTTGTGGTAAAAGAAGCAAACACACTGCAGTTGCTTATAACCATGCTGTTTATATTTTTGGTGGAGATAATGGTAAGATTATGTTAAATGATTTATTACAATTTGATGTTCTAAAGAAATCTTGGAGTAGGTCTTTACCATCTATTGGTAATCCACCAGCTCCGAGATATCACCATTCAGCTGTTGTTTATGATTCTTCTATGTTTATATTTGGCGGTTATACTGGTGATATTCATTCTAATTCAAATTTAACAAATAAAAATGATTTATTTGAATATAAATTTTCAAACGGTGAATGGTGTGAATGGAAATTTAATGGTAAAACTCCAGTGGCTCGTTCTGCACATGGGGCAGCTGTTTATGATAATAAGTTATGGATTTTTGCTGGTTATGATGGAAATGCCAGATTAAATGACATGTGGACTGTATCTCTTCTTCCAGGAGACGATAAAGGATGGCAAGAAGTCCAACAAGGTGGTGATTATCCCCCGACTTGTTGTAATTTCCCTGTTGCTGTTACAAATGATTCCATGTTTGTGTTTAGCGGACAAAGTGGCGCTAATATAACAAATAGTTTATTCCAATTTCATTTTAAAGAAAAAATATGGACTAGGATTTCAACAGAACAAGTTCTTAGAGGTGCACCAAATCCTCCTGCATGGAGGTATGGCCATACTATGGTTGCTTTTGGACAACATTTGTATGTTTTTGGTGGGGCAGCAGACAATACGCTTCCGAATGATTTACATTGTTTTGATCTTGATACTCACAGTTGGTCAATAGTCACTTGTTCATATGATTCTGTTGTCCCAACTGGTCGATTATTTCATGCAGCAGCTGTTGTAGATGATGCAATGTATATTTTTGGTGGAACAATCGATGGAAATAACGTAAGAAGTGGACAAATGTATCGATTTCAATTTTCAACATATCCTAAATGTACACTTCATGATGACTTTGGCAGACTTCTTGCAACGAAACAATTTTGCGATGTTCTTTTCCTTGTTGGCCCTCGTGAAGAACCAATTAAAGCCCACATGGCTATGGTTGCTGCTAGATCTCAATGGCTTAGAGCAAAAATCATCTCTTGTCGCGATCATTCAGAAAAAAATCAAGAAGGACTTGTTCAAGTAGTTCTTAAAGATGCATGTCCAGAAGCATTTGAAATTGTTCTCAATTATATTTACACTGATTTAATTGATCCTTGGAACAAAATTGAAAACCCCGAGTGCTATTCAGTTGTATTGACTATGATGGATGTTTATAGACTAGCTGTTCAATTTCACATGGTTCGTCTCGAATACCTCTGTGTTCGGTATTTTGAAGCTATCATCAATCATTCAAATGTATTCAAAGCTTTAGAAAACGCTGACACTCTTAATCTATACTTCATTAAAGAACTCTGTTTAAAGTTTATTCTAAAAGAATCAAATTACTATGATATAATAATGAATAAAAATTTTGAACTTCTCGATCGTTCACTTATAGTAGAGATTATCCGCAGGCAAAAACAAAAAGTGAAAACATCAATCGAACTTAGCAGCTTCAACTCAGGAATGACTTTAGAACATGACATGGAGGATTTTCTTTTATCAACAGGTCATGAATTTTTCGATATTACTTTAATGCTTGAAGGGAATGAAATTCGAGCACATAAAGCTATTTTAGCAGCAAGAAGTGGTTATTTTGAAGCAATGTTTCGCAGTTTCATGCCTACTAATAACTCAGTAAATATTCAAATGGGCGAAATGGTTCCTTCGAGACATAGCTTTGAATCACTTTTACGTTATATCTATCACGGTGAGATCAATATGCCTCCTGAAGACTCTCTCTATTTATTTAGTGCTCCGTATTTCTACTGTTTTTCAAACAATAGATTACAATCATTTTGTAAACAAAATTTAGAAATGAATATAACACTTGAAAATGTTTTACAAATTTTAGAAACTTCTGATAGAATTCAAGCAACAGATGTGAAAAAGTACTCGTTAAGTATAATTGTAAGTAATTTTAAAAAAGTTGCAAGAATGTCTCGAATGAGATCATTAACGAAAGAATTGTTACTTGATATTATTGATGTTCTTGCGGAAGAGAGTTCTCCAAAAAATAGCCACTACAGGGCGTGATATCAAATCTTGGTAGTTAAAGTATTCTTGATTACTGGACATGAAAACAAGTTGTTCAGACCACAGCATCTTCAGCAAATAACAATACAAGTAATCAACGAGAGCTTTGCTATCAGAAGGTAAACTAGACAGTCGTCTAGTAAATTACACCATTTTGTTTTTCTTTCTTCAAATAAATAAAACAATTATGATATAACTAATAGACAAAGGAAACATTTTGTGTTAGGTTTCACTAGTTATTCCTGTAAATAGATTTTGGCTACCATAAATTATAAATAATTTTATAAATATATCTTGAAGGTTTTTACAAGTTAATGTTTTTAGAGATGACTGAAGTAGTTATAACCTTCCATATATTCAAAGATATGCTAAAGCATTAAATATAGCAATGATTTATTGATAATTTTACATTTTATAGTTTTTTCCTCTATAATTACGTGTATTTTATCATTGAAGTGACGTACATCTATTCCTGTAGTCCAGGGGTTCCCAACCTGCTACGCAAAATACGATATTCCAGGCGTTGCGAGAAAAGTCGAAGTAAACGGTAATATATTATTATTGTTTATTCCATTTTGTTCATATTTTTATTTCTCATAATGAAAATATTCATAACTATATTCCTACATTTGGGTTGTTACAATACTCGTTTTGATATAAGTAAACAAATAAAATTAAAACTTGTAGGACATAAACAGAAACAAAAAAATTGTCAAATTAAAAGTTATTAGCAATCTTTTCGAATTATTATCGATAATTATTTATTATCTTGAACAAATTGCAAGGTAATTATTGTTATTTGTAAAGTATACTTTAAGTGTTATATCCTCCATTTATTTAATTTTTATTTTGTTGTATGGTTTTACTAGCAGATGTGCCCCTCTTTGACGGGTATTTTAAAAAAAAAATCACAGATCTATCATGATATTTCAAAATATTATTAGAAATTATAGAATAGTAGAAAATATAATTATTATTACAGTCATTAGAGCTCGAATTTAATTTTATTCTGAGCATACTTGGGATTTAGTACGCGAGTACTTTTTTAAAGCGAGCAAATTATGATAAGCCAATGTTAAAATCTACTAAACAATACCTACTTCTTACATTAAAAATACGGGTATATTTTTAGATATATACTTGTGTATCCTGTGTAGCTAACCAAACAAAGTTCATAACTTCGCTTCTATGTTGAATTTCCACTATTTTAAATCATAATCTTTTTTAAGTTGTTGTTCGCTATGACTTATGTTGTCTGAATTTGCTTGCGACAAAATTTTTAGACAAATAAACCGACACAACTTTTTTCTAAGTGTTGATTTGGTTTCTCTAATGTATAAAACACAAAGATAGCCTAAAATGAGGCAGTTCTAAGCTATATTCAAAAAGTATTCCTTTTATTTGTATAAATATGACTTAAGTAAAAGTATTAATAATCTTCCGTATATTCATAGACTTTATTACTAATACTTAATAAGATATGCTAAAACATTAACTATAACAGGTTTTAAGATTTTTTGAGGGTTTTGGTCTGGATATTAAAAAACGTTTTGACATAGATTTATGTCTTCCTCAGGGCTAAAACATTAATACATTGAACACAAATATTACGACTACATTAGGTCTATTGTTTCCTAATACGAGGTGTATAAATAAAGTAGTGAGACTGGCAACGTCGCTTTCGATCTGGCAACGCTGGAGACGCGTGGCCTTGAGTAGCGTCAGGTGCACGTGTGATGCGCCTCCAGTATGAATCTGAACTCGCCACAGTCATTTGTTTGTCCGTAGCGTTGGTTTTCGTGAAATGGTTTTTTTCTTGAGCGTTTTAAAAATGAGTGACCTCAAAGTTGAGTAGCGGTGTGCAATCAAATTTTGCTTCAGACTTGGACATAGAAATTTTGAAAAACTTCAGGAGGCCTATGGAGAACGTGTTTTATCAAGGGCACAGGTTTTTCGGTGGTTTAAGGAATTTTCAGAAGGAAGAGAGTCGATTGAAGATGAACCACGAAGCGGAAGGCCTTCAAGTGCAAACACCGATGAAAATGTCAACAGAGTACGGAACCTTGTGCGTTCAGATCGACGCTTGACAGTCAGAATGATCGGGGAACAGTTGAATTTGAATCACACCTCCGTTCATCACATTTTGACCAATGAATTGAGATGAGAAAATATTTGTGCGAAAATGGTTCCGAAAATTCCGAAAAGAAAACGAGTTTTTGGCCAGTAAAAACATTCCTGTTGCTCCTCAGCCTCCTTATTCACCAGACTTGAGTCTTTATCACTTTTTCCTCTTCCCGAGATTGAAAAATCACCTCAAGGGAACTCATTTCGGGACACTACAAAACATACAAACTGCTGTAACCGACCAGCTGAAGGCCATTCCAGAATCCGAGTTCCAGCAATGCTACAATGATTGGAAGGACCGTCTCCAGCGCTGTGTGGCTTCCGAAGGGAACTATTTTGAAGGTGACAATATCACATTGTAATTATATTTGAAAAGAAAATTTAAAAAAAAATCAGTCTCACTACTTTATTTACACACCTCGTATGTAACAAAAAAGATAAACTATGGATTTACGTTATTTATTTAATATGTAGAGAAGATTATACTAATGGGGAAAAAAACAAGGATACACAACAGACGTTCCTCAGGTAAACAAATTTAAATCTTTGGAAATTTCTTATCAATATAATACAAAACCAGACTGGAATACGTAAATCCATTGTTTATCTTTTTTTTACACATTAGCAAACAATAGACTTAATGTAGTCGTAATATTTGTGCTCAATGTATTAATGTTTTAGCCCTGATGACATAAATATATGTCGAAACTTTGGCGAAGAAGCGTTTCTTAATATGCAGACTAAAATCTCAAAACCTGTGAATATAGAGTGGTCAAGAAGCAAAACAGCATGATTAACTATAACAATTGCTTTAGTTTATTTTTGATCATAATATAAATTTCAGGGTTATGTGATGTCCAAGTGAAGGTTTTTTTTTTTTTAGGTTATAGTCTGAAGAGAAGGTTGGGAACCCCTGCTATAGCATATTATATCTTTCGGCCTGTCACACAGGGCTTTTTATAATTTTATTTTCAAAAGAGTGATTTGAGTGAAACTATACCTTAAAATCAAAGTGCTCCATAAATGAATCGAATACCTGGAGCGCCCAAAACTACCTTTAAGCAGTCCTTGTGTGCACCAAAGATAATTCCATTCTTATATCAGTATTAATTTTTAATATATTATATTTATATATTTCAATAGAACTGAAAATGTAATTTAACCTGTATATTTTGCATTGTTATATATTTTAATAATAAATCAATTATTAATTTGACATGCTTTAGAAGTTATTTCGCTAATTAAACTTAATGATTCTCAATTACTTTTACATTATGATTAAATGTTTACTTTTTTATCGAATGATTTCTTATCTTTAATATTTGAATTTTTCTTCTTTTAGTCATGATAGAAACTTTTTTTTATTAAAAATGAAAAACAATGTAATTAAAACTGTATATTTTGCACTTTTTATAAAAAAAAAATATTGACATTAATATTTTCATGATTTCTATTTGCTATTCTTCACTATCGATAGTTTATTAATCCGATATATTATTATCAGGGAGTTTAATCTTAATGACCTAAAAATTAAAAAGAAATGAAAAGTTGTTTATTGTTAATAGAATAATTCATCCGTGTATGATAATGATATTCAGTTTTGACTTAAATTAAGAAAAAGATAAAACGGTTACAATGATAAATGAATAATTGAAAGTTTATGAGACTCAGATTTGCAAAATCATTAAAATTATTAAAACAGAGTTGTTAGGTTATGAATCGCAAAAGAAATTTCATAATTTTTTTTTTAACAAAGATAAGGAATATCTAATGAGAAATACAGTAAATTTCAGAATGAATGAACAGAGTATTTTCATTCAGTGGTAACACTGCAGTATAACTGATAAGAGATGAAGTAATTGGATGTAATGATACTGTAATATCACTCATTGACCATGTTTAGGTCAACATATGCTGTTATATTACCTTCCTGCCTTTGTTTTTTCAACAGTAGGTAACTTCATACGTCATTTTGAACTAATCTGAGAGAATTATAGGTCTTTTTATTCAAAAACGCCCTTTTTACAAAATAAAATTAACCCATTTTCTATGAAATTGGAAATACCTTATAGAACTATATATACCAAGATTTTACCATAAAAACATGAAACTAGAATAATGTCCAAACCACAATAAGAAAAATGATCTTAGCCTTTTTTGTCATTTCTTATTATGGTTTGGACATTGATATCTATGCATAAACTAAAAACAGATGCTCTAAGTAAAATCACAGCTTTGAAAGCTGAAAAACTCACTACGATGTCGAATTAACTTAGTGGGTTATTGTGATATCTATATAATTTATATAAATATATATATATATATATCGATTAAAATAAGCAGTGACACATAAACAGAAACACAACAAAGACTCACTTTTCAATATTTCGACCGTAATGGCGGTCGTCCTCAGGAGAAGAAGTGAATTGACGGAGGACGACATATAAAATATATATATATATATATAATATATATATATATATAGTATAAATGGGCAGCAAATCTTCTTGAAGACAATGCTGGAACCTGCTCTTTGTTTTCATCTCACCCACTGTATCATTTGTTTTATTTGTTAAAATTGTTATGTTTAATTTTAAAAATTACTTTTCAGTTAATTATATTAACACTCATTAATTAAATAGTAGTGAAATTAAATTAAATAGTTAACCCGAAGATGACCAATGTGCGGTCGAAAGCTTGTTTGAACCCAGTGTTTTTGTGTTCCATTAAAGTTGTTTGAATATGTTTTCTCAATGTCTCTGGCCCAGCATATATGGAAGTTGCATCAGCATCAACCGGAAGATAGTTAGTAAAAATCGAGGCCATCAGCAAAAAGGTCGTTAATGCAGAACTGCTGCATACTTTAATTCAATATATAATATATATATGAGATTGAATTTACGGCCTATAGTTTTTTTAATTAATTTCTTGGATAACTTTTCCAAATCCCTTAAGAGTCTTTTAAATTCACGAGGGACTAGTTACATCAACTCATCACCATACGTTTCGTTTTCAATGATTATATTTCTTCCGATGTTACGGTCGTCTTCAACCATCTTCAGGGGGATAAAACGTATATACAATATCTTAAAACCTATTGACCTGTCTTGATTTGTATTCATGCATCTCAACCTTTCGGCCACTCCATGATACAAAGCTCTACAGATCGATGCTTTTTTACGTGAGACCCTTTCGCCACTTGAGGGAGTCCACGACAGCCTTACCGAAGCAAGGCCGCATAAAACCTATTGACCAATCATTATGAACTTTGAGTGTTATATTTAAGTGTTTAAAAAAAAAATGTTCAATTGGTTTTAAGATATTGTATATACATTTTACACTCTGAAGATGGTCAAAGATGACCGAAACGTCGGAAGAAATATAATCAATGAAAACAAAACGTATGGTGAGTTGATGTACCTAGTTCCTCGTGAATTTAAAAGACTCTTAAGGGATTTGGAAAAGTTATCCAAGAAATAAATTAAAAAAACAATAGGCCGTAAATTCAATCTCACATGTATTAACGAAGGACTGTTTCCTAAATATTCGAATATATATATATACACTTTTTGTCGTTGGAAATACGATCCAAAACGGACGAATATAGTTCAATATAAACAGTGACAAAAATATAGAGATCAATCAAAAGAACACACTTACAGTCTCTAATATTTCGGTTATGTAACTCGAATTCTTCTATGAGGATATCAGAGAGGTAACCAAGCGCACTGGTTTCAGAGACGTTGGAACCGTCTCAACCGTCGTCTGAACCATGCGCTTGTTTCCCTCTCTTATCTCTCCTGAAGACGGTTCAAACCGAAAATTAGAGACTGTAAGTGTGTTCTTTTGATTTCTCTATGTATTTTTGTTTATATTGAACTATATATATATATATATAGGTGTGTTCTCTAATCGGGGTTCGGTCAATTTTCCAGGATAAAAAATTAAACTCTCGTTGCAGTCGAAGGTTTTGTTCGGTTAACATTGTTGTTACTTTAAATAATGTAAATTTCATTTTCTTAGTTATAAAAAATTCTTACTTCTGTAAGTAATATTGTTTTATGTATCTCTGAAATATTTCTACTTGTAATATTCATAAGTTGTAACCATCCATTTTCATATTGTGTATATGTTTGATGATGATATGTGATTTCTTATTATCCTTTGTTTATAGGCCTATGAAAACGGTTTTAAATAAAACCGAAACGTTGGCAACGAGAGTTTAATTTTTTATACTGGAAAATTGACCGAACCCCGATTAGAGAACACACCTATTCTATCAAACGGTCCATATATTATTGAATCTGTTATATATATATGTATCAATGATCAAACCACAATAAGAAATGGGAAAACAAGACTAAGATCTTTCAACCGTTACAAGCGGTCTTCGTCAGAGTCAAAAACCCAACTGACGATGACCGCTTGTTACGGTTGAAAGATCTTAGTCTTGTTTTCCCATTTCTTATTGTGGTTTGATCATTGATTGCTATTTCACATGTTCATGTGAAATCTTTATGTATATATATATTAAAGTATATTGGCAGCAGATTCTCTTGTAAACATATTTACATATTTACACCTCTAAATTTTAATGCTTTTAATTTCCGTTTAACCTTTGGAAAAATTGTTATTGAGTTAATTTAATCTGTTTGTACTATATACCTGATGATGATTTCCGGGAAAATCGAAAGCTTGTAAGTAAAAAAATATATTATTGAGTAAGCTACGATATTATTTCTTTGATGTCTCTGGGACAACTCCTTCACGAAATCACTCCCTACCAGAAAAAACTAGTTAGAAAACTAGAAAACACGAGCAAAAAGGTCGTAAATGCGGAAGCTGCCGTCTACTTTAATAATATATATATATATATTTCACATAAACACGTGAAATAACAATCAATGATCAAAGGACAATATGAAAAGGGAAAACAAAATTAAAATTTTTCAACCGTAACAAGTGGTCTTCGTCAGAGTCAAAAACCCAACTGAAACACTAGACGCAGAAAACATCTGGTGAGGAGTTGAGAAGAGTGGGAGGGAAGAGTGATTTTTTTAAAAGGGTGAAAGCGCAGGGAAAGGACTAATGTCCAGAAAGGGATGTTTGGGGAAACAAAGGAGTACAGTAAGAAAGAGTAAAAAAACTATCCACTAGCTGTCAACCCTCTTAGAAGAGGCTATTGTCCTCGTAACGAAAGTATCGGGGCAATATCAGCGGATAGTTTTTTACTCTTTCTTACTGTAATCCTTTGTTTCCCCAAACATCCCTTTCTGGACATTTGTACTTTCTTGCACTTTCACCCTTTTAAATACCACTCACAAGATGTTTTCTGCATCTAGTGTTTCAGTTGGGTTTTTGACTGACAAAGACCGCTTGTTACGGTTCAATGATCTTAATCTTCTTTTCCCATTTTATTATTGTGGTTTGATCATTGATTGTTATTTCACGTGTTTACGTGAAATCTTGTTATATATATCTTGAAATACACAATGGTAGGCTTAGTATCAAATATTTTATTACAAAACAAGTATTATTAGATATTGATTTTAAAATAATTATTAATCAATTAAAAAAGTGTACTTGAAAGAAAAAATATGTAATATGAATAGATATATAATTAGTATTAATGATATACTATTTTGCGTAGTTCTTAGTGTTTCTCTCTTTATTCTAATTATAAGTCAGAATAATTGGATAGCGTGTGAGCGTTATCAGACAATGTGGGTCTCACAACCAAAATGGGTGACAGATCACAAAAGAGCCACATCCCCCCCCCCCCCCCCCCTAGAACAATCATAAAACTTGGAAATGTGTAAATTGAAAACAACTCATATTTCTAAAGGGAAAACTTGTAAAAATTAATTTAGATATTATTAATATTCAAAATGATTTTCTTTTAGATTTGGTTCATCAAAGAATGAACTCTACTACAGGTTTATAATAAGCCTTTATAATTTCTTTAAACCAAATCCCAAAAAGAAACAGATTTAGAATTTTATGAATCAGTTTTCGGGAAGCTATTTCGATACTGTTAAATTTAAATTGTACAAATTTATATTTTTTTATTAAATATAAAATAATTTGTAATAAGCTTTATACAAAAGACGTTTTAAATGTAAAAAAAAATAATTATACTGTTGTACCATTATTAATAGTAGAAAGTGAGGTTCATATCCACTATTTAGTCTTTAGGGATGTTTAAATTGTGTTTGATGAAGTTATTGCCTCTTATATTGTTGTTAGATGGGAGTGCAGTGCTGATGAACATGATGGTATCATCGTAGTTCCTTTATTGATGATTTCAGGCCATATATAATGATGAATTTATATTTAAAGAGTCAACAATACTCTTTATTCATCCGTGGATATTAACACTGTAATGCTAGAGTCAGTAATATACGAGGGCCATCCGGAAAGTAGTACCCGTTTTGGAATAAAATAAAGACAGCATTTTAACAAATAATAATGTTTTATTTGTAAAGAACATACTTTAAACTACTTCTCCACATAGTCACCTTGCAAATTTAAGCATTTGTCGTAACGTGTGACGAGTTTTTGTATCCCAGCTTCGTACTCCTCTGCCGCCAGTGTATTTAGATACGTAGTCACAGCTGATTTCAGTTCTTCATCACTTTCAAATTTCGTTCCTGCTAAAAAATTCTTCAGTTTTGTAAACAGATGAAAATCTGAGGGTGCCAAGTCTGGGCTATAGGTGGATGGTTAAAAGTTTCCCATTTGAATTGTTGCACAAGTTGTTGTGTTATCCGAGCTGTATGAGGCCTGGCATTGTCGTGGAGAAGAATGACGCCGCTAGACAACAAACCTCGCCGTCGATTTTGAATTGCTCGCCGTAATTTCTTCAATGTCTCACAATATGCATTGGCATTTATAGTGTCTCCACGGGTCATGAAGTCAATGAGCAGTACACTCGTCGATCCCAGAAAACGGTTGCCATAACTTTACGGGTAGACATTACCGTTTTGAATTTTTTTGGCTTGTTGGTGAATGAGCATGACGCCACTCCATTGATTGTCTTTTACTCGTAGGTGTTGCATAACAAACCCATGTCTCGTCACCAGTGACAATGCGAGTCAAGAAAGAGTCTCCATCACGAGAGTAACGTTCCAAAAACGTCACTGCTGCAGCCATACGGGTGGATTTGTGTTCGTCAATAAGCATGCGAGGAACCCACCTTGCGCAAATTTTTGCATAATGCAGGTGGTCCTTAACAATTTCATGAATAACTGTTCGTGAAACATTACTGAAATTTTCACTGATCTCATCAATTGTTACGCGCCGATCAGCCTTCACGAATTCGTTAATTGTACTCACCAGTTCGTGCGTAATGACTGACGGCCGTCCGGAACGCTCGTCATCATGGGTGCTCTCTCTGCCCAAGCTGAAATTACGACACCAGCGCCGAACAGATGACTCATCCATAACATTGTCTCCATACACCTCCTTCAATTGACGATGAATATCGCAAGGTTTCACATTTCTTGCGTTAAGAAACCTAATCACAGCTCTAATTTCACAACTGGCGGCGTTCTCTATTTTCTTGAACATTATAAACACTCACAGAAAAAAACCCAGAAGTACCAGCGACCAGTAACTTAGCACACAGACAGCTGAAACAGAACTGAACGTGTTGCAACTTGTCCGGCGGCTACTCTACTCATCAGCGCTCCACACGGCACAAACGGGTACTACTTTCCGGATGGCCTATGTACATACTACTATGGTTATGAAAGACTTAAGAGTTGTTCAAGAAAAACAACTTTGAAGTTCGAGGCAGTAATAATGTAATTAAAGTAATCGGAGTTGAAATGTTGTTTAAAAGTGAGAACTGTGAAGTTGGAAGCACTGGTATATTTAACTAGAGTAGTCGGAGTTGAATTGTTTTTCAAGAGTGAGAACTGTGAAGTTGCGAGCACTGGTATATTTAACTAGAGTAGTCGAAGCTGAATTGTTTTTCAAGAGTGACAACTGTGAAGTTGGAAGCACTGGTATATTTAATTAGAGTAGTCGGAGTTGGAATGTTATTGAAGAGTGAGAACTGTGAAGTTTGAAGCGCTGGAATATTTAACTAGAGTAGTCGAAGTTGAATAGTTATTCAAGAGTGAGAACTGTGAAGTTGGAAGCACTGGTATATTTAACTAGAGTAGTCGGAGTTGATATGTTATTTAAGAGTTGAGAACTGTGAAGTTGGAAGCATTGGTATATTTAACTAGAGTAGTCGGAGTTGAATTGTTTTTCAAAAGTGAGAACTGTGAAGTTGGAAGCACTGGTATATTTAACTAGAGTAGTTGGAGTTGAAATGTTATTCAAGAGTGAGAACTGTGAAGTTGGAAGCACTGGTATATTTAAATAGAATAGTCGGAGTTGAATTGTTTTTCAAGAGTGAGAACTGTGAAGTTGGAAGAATTGGTATATTTAACTAGAGTAGTCGGAGTTGAATTGTTTTTCAAGAGTGAGAACTGTGAAGTTGGAAGCACTGGTATATTTAATTAGAGTAGTCGGAGTTGAAATGTTATTTAAGAGTTGAGAACTGTGAAGTTGGAAGCATTGGTATATTTAATTAGAGTAGTCGGAGTTGAAATGTTATTGAAGAGTGAGAACTGTGAAGTTGGAAGCACTGGTATATTTAATTAGAGTGGTCGGAGTTGAAATGTTATTCAAGAGTGAGAACTGTGAAGTTGGAAGCACTGGTATATTTAATTAGAGTAGTCGGAGTTGAAATGTTATTTAAGAGTTGAGAACTGTGAAGTTGGAAGCATTGGTATATTTAAAGAGAGTAGTCGGAGTTGAAATGTTATTGAAGAGTGAGAACTGTGAAGTTGGAAGCACTGGTATATTTAATTAGAGTAGTCGGAGTTGAAATGTTATTGAAGAGTGAGAACTGTGAAGTTGGAAGCATTGGTATATTTAATTAGAGTAGTCGGAGTTGGAATGTTATTCAAGAGTGAGAACTGTGAAGTTGGAAGCACTGGTATATTTAATTAGAGTGGTCGGAGTTGGAATGTTATTCAAGAGTGAGAACTGTGAAGTTGGAAGCACTGGTATATTTAACTAGAGTAGTCGGAGTTGGAATGTTATTGAAGAGTGAGAACTGTGAAGTTGGAAGCATTGGTATATTTAACTAGAGTAGTCGGAGTTGAAATGTTATTGAAGAGTGAGAACTGTGAAGTTGGAAGCACTGGTATATTTAATTAGAGTAGTCGGAGTTGTTTTTCAAGAGTGAGAACTGTGAAGTGGGAGTCAAGGGTAAATTTATTACTATAGAAGTCGGAGTTGATGCACTATACAAGAAAGGGAGTTTTAGAGTGGGAATCAGTAGTAATTTATTTTGGCTATAGTCGGAGTCGATATACTATTATTGAATTAGAGTTGTGAAGTAGGAGTCAACGATAAATTTATTACTATAGTAGTCGGAGTCTATATGTTATTCATGAATGAAAACTGTGAAGTGGGAGTCAACGGTAAATTTTATTACTATAGTAGTCGGAGTCTATATGTTATTCATGAATGAAAACTGTGAAGTGGGAGTCAACGGTAAATTTATTACTGTAGTAGTCGGAGTCTATATGTTATTCATGAATGAAAACTGTGAAGTGGGAGTCAACGGTAAATTTATCACTATAGTAGTCGGAGTCTATAATGTTATTCATGAATGAGAACTGTGAAGTGGGAGTCAACGGTAAATTTATTACTGTAGTAGTCGGAGTTTAAGTGCCATAATAGAATGAGAGCTGCGGAACTGATTTCAAGATTACATGAAATATTAGGATAATCCGAACCGGAGGGTTTAAAACTTACTGATTTATAACTTTTAAATTTCATTAACGAATTCATTCTAGATATCTCAATGTTAACATTGATTTGGTCAATGGAGATGAGTTTTATTTTATAATTCTAATATATTATAATTATTCATGTCATTTTACTTCTAAATGATTCATAATTAAGGTTGGATAACTTTGTAAATGATCTCACAGTCTTTGTTGAAGCATATGGGTTGTACTGGATACAAGATGACTCATTTTGTTCGCTGCATTGTACTATAGCCTGTGCAGGTACTGCACTCCCATTGTAGATATGTAATGTTACATAGAAACATTGTATGTTTCTCCTTATTGTAAGTACAGTGGATTCCGCTTATTTGGGACAAATCTCAAAGAACGAAAACCAAACTATGAACTACAATTGTAAATTTGTATGTTTAATTGGGACAACATTCCGCTTAATTGGGACAGTAAATTTAAGATTTTAGTACAGTAGAGTCCTGATTAACCGAGTATGTTTTAACTGAGTTCCGGTTTAACCGAATCGGTGCAGCGGCAAAACAAACACCACCCCTTTCTAAATCCCGGGAAAGCCAGAAAGGCGGCTTCTTTCTGAACCCCGTGTTTTAAAAATCCGCAGCTGCCTCATGTTCACATTTGCTATCTTTTCCATCCGAGCCAGTGCAGCGGCAAAACAACCCCCCCCCCCCCCCCCCATCCAATGCTTAATGGCATTGTTCCTAAAACCAATCAAATGAATTTCCAAAAAAAAAAAAAGTGAAATTCGTTTAATTGGGACAAAACGCCTCGGTCCCGATGTGTCCCAATTAACCGGAATCCACTGTATATGTAATAATGACCGGTGTCTGGGCCATTCGGTACAATAAACCGAAATTTAGTATCAAAGATTCGTGTAAAACAACACCAATACAACGTAAGTAGACAGGAGAAAAATAGCGCCTTATTCTTGCATATAAATAATCAAAATCATCATATTGATTGGAGCGGAGCTAAAATGATTACTTGTGAAAAAATCAATGTTGTTAAGAAATATCATAGAATCTTCTCTGATTAAATTTAATAGATCAAATATTATGAACATTTGTAACGGGCTTTTCAAACTTGACTCAGTTTTGACGTGGTTTAAATAGCCTCATCGAAGAGGGTTGACAGCTAGCGGATATTTTTTTATGTTTTCTTTCTGTACTCCTTTGTTTAACTTAACATCTCTTCACGACTATTTTCTTTTCCTTGCACTTTACACCCTTTTCAAATACCTCTCTTCTTTCCCATTCCTCTCAATCCTTTATCAAGATGTTTCTACATCTTTGATTTCAAATGGGATTTTACTCTATGACAATAATCTATGTTGTTACGGTTGAAAGATCTTAATCATTTTTTTTCTCTCTCTCTTATTTCTTATTGTAGTTTAAATGGAGAATCGATTACAATTATAAAATTTGGATGTTTTTTTTTCACAGAACATTTATAGCAAGTCTTTCCAATATTCATCTAAAACATATGGAAATTGGTTAAATCAGTCAATTGTGAAGAGAGAAATGGGAAAACAAAATTACAAAAGTTATAAATTGGAGATGAACCATTCAATAAGAATTTCAGGGATTGTGACAGACGAATCATTCATCTAGTACAAAACTATAATGAAACAGAAAGAATGCAGCAACTTAAAGCAGGGCTTCTTAAACTTTTTTCATTCACGACCCCATTTATGATTCTGAGTTTCCTGGCGACCCCATATAAATATAAAAGAAAAACAAATAAATATTTTTTGATGATTTATTTATTAGGTAACAATATTCATATACATATGAAAATATATATTCGCACTCAGTCGTTGAGTGGTAAGTATTAAATTAAAATTAAAGGAAAAAATTTAATGAGATTTATGTGCCTGTTTTTTATTGCTTAACAAATTAAATGTTGGTGGAATGTTTAACACTGCTGGACGTAAGACCTCTTGAATATTTTTTAGCGATGAGCGATATTGGGATTTAATGTGTTAAAGCTGAGAAAGTAACTTCACATAAATATGTGGTGTTAAATAGCAGAACATTTAACGCCATATCAGCGGTTTTAGAAAATTCAGTTCTAAATTTAACACATAAATGGTCCAATATAGCTGAAAAAAAAATATTTTTTTGCATTGAAACAGATGATTTTAATGTTTACTATGTTCGTCTTCATACTGAACTAAATGCGAAAAAAAAGCGCATTTCTCATGAAGATTAACATAGTTGCAATCGAAATCATGGGTTACAATACAAATTCAAATATTTTTTTGTCAACCATCTTGTTCAATTTTTTTTTATATGAAGTGTTACTCCCGTGGTGTGACTGCACAAATACATATCCAGATGTTATCAAATCGTGTATTTAAATATTTGACATTAAAATCTCTGGCGACCACAGAATTTTGCGATGCGACCCATAGTTTAAGAAGGCCTGCCTTAAAGCAATCGTTCAATACA
Source organism: Hermatobates lingyangjiaoensis (assembly GCA_026182355.1). Classification (NCBI taxonomy): domain Eukaryota; kingdom Metazoa; phylum Arthropoda; class Insecta; order Hemiptera; family Hermatobatidae; genus Hermatobates; species Hermatobates lingyangjiaoensis. The sequence continues at coordinate 259,547 of JAPFBL010000369.1, forward strand.
TTCAAGTTTAATATTTTTTTATATACTTTTAACATAAATGTATGGTTGTTACTGTTTTATTCCTATTTACATACTTTTAACGTCAAGAAATATATTGTTTCAACTATTTAATTATTATATACATATTTTTAACGTAATAAATGTATAGCTTTTATTTTAACGACTAAACATTTATAATTTTTTTACTATTTTATTTTTATATATGTACTTTTAACAATAAGGAATACAAAAAGTCTGGAATAATTATACTAATTTATTTTTAAAATAGTTACCCAGTTTTTTTTTATATTTTTTGTTAATATTTAGGGAAATAACAAACTAATGGTTTTAAAATGACAAGCCCAGAACCCAATTGTATGGGACTAAATGTACTAGTACCAAACTTTCTGGGAGTGAATGTCGTAGTACCGAATTATCTGGGACTAATGTCCTTGCACCGAATTGTCCGGAACTAAATATCCTGGTACCGAATTATCCGGGACTTAATGTCTTGTGCCGAATTGTTCGGGATAAATGTCCTAGTACCGAATTTTCTGGGACTAAATGTCGTAGTACCGAATTGTCCGGAACTAAATGTCCTAGTACCTAATTTTCTGGGACTGAATGTCGTAGTACCGAATTGTCCGGAACTAAATGTCCTAGTAATGAATTTTCTGGGACTGAATGTCGTAGTACCGAATTGTCCGGAACTAAATGTCCTAGTACCGAATTTTCTGGGACTGAATGTCGTAGTACCGAATTGTCCGGAACTAAATGTCCTAGTACCTAATTTTCTGGGACTGAATGTCGTAGTACCGAATTGTCCGGAACTAAATGTCCTAGTAATGAATTTTCTGGGACTGAATGTCGTAGTACCGAATTGTCCGGAACTAAATGTCCTAGTACCGAATTTTCTGGGACTGAATGTCGTAGTACCGAATTGTCCTAGTACTGAGTTGTCCGGAACTAAATGTCCTAGTGCCGAATTGTCCGGAACTAAATGTCCTAGTACCTAATTTTCTGGGACTGAATGTCGTAGTACCGAATTGTCCGGAACTAAATGTCCTAGTACCGAATTTTCTGGGACTGAATGTCGTAGTACGGAATTGTCCTAGTACTGAGTTGTCCGGAACTAAATGTCCTAGTGCCGAATTGTCCGGGATAAATGTCCTAGTACTGAATTTTCTGGGACTGAATGTCGTAGTACCGAATTGTCCGGAACTAAATGTCCTAGTACCGAATTTTCTGGGACTGAATGTCCTAGTACTGAATTTTCTGGGACTGAATGTCTTAGTACCGAATTGTCCTAGCACCGCATGAGCTGTGTAAAAACATTAGAATCAGTATGTTAAATACATGTATATTGTTAGTAACAAATCGTTTTGTAAATATTGTATTCTTTATAAATTCGACTTACCGCATTTTCAGAACTATAGGTCGTTTTTTTTTCATAGTTTAGCCTGGTGCACCTTATACTCTGTATAACACTTTTTTGATGAAAATACGATCCGAAATGGACAAATACAGTTCAATGTACATAAAGAAACGTAGAGAAATTAAAAACACACACTTACAGTCTCTAATTTTCGGTTGAACCGTCTTCAGGAGAGATAAGAAAGGGAAACCAAGCGCACTGGTACAGAACCTGAAGACGGTTGAACCGAAAATTAGAGACTGTAAGTGTGTGTTTATACTCTGTATAAGGTATATGTGAAATTAATACCGGTATATCATTTCACATGTTATTTTCACACTAAACCACAAGAGTACACTCCAGGTCTATCTTATCAAATGTAAATCTCTAAATAATACCAGATATTGGAGGAAAAAAAGCTTAAAAAAAAATTAATAAATGCGGATTTTTTTCTAGCGGCGTAGAAGAGGAATTCGTGCATCTTCTACCTTCGGAGTTAGCAGAGTTGATGAATAGTGACACCAAAGATGAAGATATCGTTGGATTTTAGCTAACAGTGTGAAACATAGATAGTTTTGGTAAACTTCTTAGCATGTTATATGCTATAATTATTGCTTTAACTCTTAATATTTTATTTTAACATACCAGGCATGTTCTCAGTTGTAATGTAAGCATCCCGTTTCATCCTCTTGTTGCTTCTATTCTACAGGGTGTTCCAAAAGAAACAGTGCACTGAACACGAGAAAGGATATTTATACATTGAACATGTTTAAATGTATATCTTTTTTGAAAACACCATCACGTCTGAGTGTTACATTCATAACATCCTGGAGCCATTTTTTGATTAACTGATGGAGCAAGAAAAGCAACAAGGCTGGTTCCAGCAAGACGGTGCAACTGCACATACGGCTCGTGTCAGTATGTCTGCAGTTGGTGATGTCTTTGGGGATCGTGTGATCTCTCGTGGTTTGTGGCCACCTCAATCACCTGATTTAACACCTCCTGACTTTTATTTCTGGGGCAAATTGAAAGGTTTAGTGTATGCAGACAATCCTCGAACTATGAACTGGAGCAGAAAATAACAAGTGTTATTCAAAACATCAAACCTGATGAACTTGAGTGTGTTTTTCAAAACACGCAGCGTCGCGCTCGTTTATGTCTGCAGGTGAATGGCGCACACTTTCAACAGTTATTGTAGATCATATCTTACTGCACGAGTCAACCCTCAATCGTACTTTAGTTGATAAGGTATTGGATTTGTGAATATTTGCAATAAATAGTATGTTTCAGTGGGTTATTAGCATATTCCTACTGCACTGTTTCTTTTGGAACACCCTGTATTATTATTTTTAAATTTTAAATGACATACCTCTTCTTGGTGTTAGATTTTATCATATTAAATATCCCTCCAAAAAAATTCGCTTTATATATGTTTTTTTTCCTTCCTGATTATGAATTTTACGGCTTGTCCAACTTATAATTCAGAAAATACGGTACTTGGTGAACCGTTGCTGTTATCACCCCACTGGTGCCTCTTGATGGAGCTAGGATAGCATACTAGCAATGTACTCTACAGGACAGCCTCTGTCATATTAGCTATTACGTTAATAATTAAATACCAAAATAAACTTTGCTAAAGGTAACACAACATTCACTGACAGTTGCCGCAGTTCGGCAGGTCAGCTAACAAATGATTAGTCTACCTGGAGATATACTACTTTAGCTGCATGGACGCCTACAGCAAGAAAGCAAGCTTTCAAAAGTAAAGACCAACTTGTATAATAATAGAACATACAATGTATGATATATTATAATTAATGTAATGTATAATTATGTAAATTATATTTATATAATGCATATATATGTTAATATTAAACGATTACAAGAAAAGAATAGAAACAACACAACTCACTTCAATATTTCGACCTCAGAAGTCATCATCAGAAGAAGAGGAACAGTTCTTCTTCTTGACATTCTCATGACGACGAGGTCGAAATATAGAACTGAATATTGTTCTACAATATTTGTAAAATGTTTGATATGTTGTCCTAACAAACTGTTTCATGTTTGGAATTATGTTATTATTATTTAATATTATTTATTATATATATTAATATAATATGTATATAATTAATTATATGTAACAAGATTTGACAATGAAAATGTGAAAAATCAAAGTCCAAACCATAATAAGGAAATGAGAAAAAAAAATCCTTTCTGATTAAATTTAATAGATAATGAGGTAAAAAAAGTTAATGAAATATTCTCTACATATAGAATTTTAATTATATAAACAATTCGTTTCGAACACATAGTGTTCTTCTTCAGGTGTAAAACCAAGGATGAGTGTCTGTGGTACAATTGAAAAGCATTGTTTGTATAATTAAACTTCTATTTGTAAAGAATATTTCATTAATTTTTTTTTAACGTCACAATGAATAAATAGACATAATAATTGATTGCACTACCTTAGAATTTAACAGATCAAATATTATAAAGGGGCTTTTATTAGTAACTTATATTAGTAACGGGCTTTTCAAACTTGACTCAGTTTTGACGAAGATAGTAGCCTTATCCTAAGAGAGTTATAAAGCTAGTGGATAGGTTTTTTTTTTACTTTTTTCTTACTGTACACCTTTGTTTACCTAAACATCCCCCCCCCCCCCCCCCACTGGACTATTATCCTTTCCTGCACTTTCACCCTTTTAAAATACCTCTCTTCCCTCCCACTCTTCTCAACCTTTTCCATGATGTTTCAACATCTAGTGTTTTAGTTGGGTTTTTGACTCTGACAAAGACCGCTTGTTACGCTTCAAAGATTTTAAATCTCTTTTTTTTTCTCATTATTTATTGTGGTTTATAATTTGATAATTAATTATATATAATGATTAAAGCTATGAGAAAAGATTTTAACCAAGACGCTATTTAACTGTAGTTGTAATGTAATTCAAAATAAATACATTGTTATCAGTGTTATCATTGCACTTGAGTTGTTAAGTATGACCCTTTTGAACCATTAAACAAAATATGACCTTTTGAACCATTAAACAAAATATGACCTTTTGAACCATTAAACAAAATATGACCTTTTGAACCATTAAACAAACTCTATACATCATGGGAGGCTAATCTTGCCTAGTAACAGTCAGCGTTCCATTAAATTCACTAACTCACCTCCCTCACTTCGGCAAAGGGTATAATACCATAGACACCCACAGACAGACACATACACATACATACTCTTAACACAACGGATATAATACCATAGACACAGACAGACACATACACATAAACATTCACATACAGATACATACTCTTAACACAACGGATATAATACCATAGACACCCACAGACAGACACATACACATACATACTCTTAACACAACGGATATAATACCATAGACACAGACAGACACATACACATAAACATTCACATACAGATACATACCCTTAACACAACGGATATAATACCATAGACACAGACAGACACATACACATAAACATTCACTACAGATACATACTCTTAACACAACGGATATAATACCATAGCACAGACAGACAACACATAAACACTAATACATACCCTTAACACAACGGATATAATACCATAGACACAGACAGACACATACACATAAACATTCACATACAGATACATACCCTTAACACAACGGATATAATACCATAGACACACACAGACAGACAGACACATACACATACATACTCTTAACACAACGGATATAATACCATAGACACAGACAGACACATACACATAAACATTCACATACAGATACATACCCTTAACACAACGGATATAATACCATAGACACAGACAGACACATACACATAAACATTCACATACAGATACATACTCTTAACACAACGGATATAATACCATAGACACACGCAGACAGACACATACACTTACATACCCTTAACACAACGGATATAATACCATAGACACAGACAGACACATACACATAAACATTCACATACAGATACATACCCTTAACACAACGGATATAATACCATAGACACAGACAGACACATACACATAAATACCCTTAACACAACGGATATAATACCATAGACACACACAGACAGACAGACACATACACATAAACATTCACATACACGTTAATTACAGTTTTTGCCAAATTATTCGGATAATTAAAAAAGAAGACAGTGAGTTTTGTTTTACTTTACAAATAAAATCACATTAAAAACAAAGAAGAATGCAAAAGCAGTTCTACTTAAGTAAGGAACATTAATGACTTTATATAAATAATATACTTTATATTTATTCCTGATATAAAATAACTTGTTATTTTCTACCAAAGATCTTTGTCTGATTTTTTGAATTATTTATTGTGGTTTAGACCATTTTTGACACAGTAAAGTGTTACATACACACAACAAATTATATTTACCAGGAATCGGTAAATTTCAAGCTTCAAATCAAACTTAAGCCAACGTTTTGATTTAAAATCTTGGTGGTATGCAGAAGTATGAAATGTTGGAACTATGTACATTGCAATAAGCTATTACCCTAGAGATTAAAAATAAATAACCTTAAGAATATAAATTTTAACACAACTGTCAGCTTAAACAAAGCGTTACATTTGAAAACTGGGTTTAGTGTTATATGTATTATTGTGTAATACAAACGACACTAGAGTGTGGTTGTACATTGTAGTATTTTGGTTAAACTTGACAGTTGTGTGAAGTGTCTATTCCTGAAGTTATAAATTATTTAGTTTATTAGATACTTATAGGCTAACGGGAGACTATTATTATATCAATAAAGAAAAGCACTTTATTACAAAATAACACTCCTAGAATCTATGAATAACAAAATATTACTTTTTATTTTTGGCTATTTGTTTATTAAATCCTCCTGTTAACCGATAACTACATTTGTTAAATAATAGGCCTCCAGATAAGAGATAAGTACCGTTTATTGTTTTATAAAATTCCGAACATTGAATATGTTTGCTTATAAAACAGTATTTCAAATAAAACAGAAACTTCTGAAGAAATTAAAATGTCAAAGTTCCCTTTAAAATTCACCTTTTGTAAAAATTATTGTCAATATAGATGTTCTGAGACAATGTTATAAAGATAAATGATGACATAAAATGAGTGGAAATTTCATGTTTAAATAGTATGTGTTTTATTAAATGTACTTACTGTGTATATTTCTTGAATCATCTAAAGAATACTATATCACTAGCATGGGCCATATAAGACTTCAGTTTTCATCACTTAAGAACAAAAAACACAATAACAGTTATTCCTGTCAGTCATTATCCGTGAATTTATTTCATTAACTGCTGATATAATTTTTTGACTCTGGGTTCACAGCTGGCTAAGCTAAATATAAATTGTTTTGTATTGATGACAATCAACCGTCATTATTTTTACTGATTTATTGATATCAATTGAACATTCCGTATTCAGATTAAGAAAATATTTGAAATTATTCAATCAGTAACAGATAAGCCATGACTTTTAAACATTGTCATCACTTTAACTCATTTATTCAAATCAAACGAATATTACTTATTCACATTTACAAATTATTTTATGTAATTTTATCAAAAAATGGAAGTTCATTATTTTAACTAATTTTTTCAACTTAAAGAGACATTACTTATTGAGATTTGCAAATTATTTGTTTTTTTTTCCACAATTAATGATGTTGTAAACACGGTTATCATTTTAACTAATGTACTCAAATCAAAGGAATATTACTTATTCACATTTACAAATTATTTGAAGTAATATCTCTTCAAAAGAAAGTTCTAAACACTATCATCATTTATTAATTTCTTTTAATTATACGATCATCACTTATCTACAATTCAAATTATTTTAAAGTTCTTTTTCAAATAATTAGTTTCTAAGCATTGTCATTATTTCAACTGATTTATTGAAATGGAACCAACAGAACCTCCTCAGATTTACAAATTATTTGAAATTATTTCTTGAATAGATAGATATTTAAACAGGGTCATCACTTTAACTAATTTATTAAAATGAAGCGAACATTTTATTCGGATTTTTAAAATACTTAAGTTTATTTCTTCAATAATTTTAATTAATAATTTATTAGTGTAGACTTATTTGAATTATTTAAGATAATTTCAAAATGAATGCATTAATCTCCAAACAGATATACTTTTCAACCAATTGAAAAGATGACACTGACGATTTAAATTATAAAAAGTAAACCAGGTAATAAGTAATGTTCATACATAAGTAAATAATATTAATTAATTTTGTATTAAATTATAAAAGAATAAATTCAAATAATAAGTAATATTAATGATAAAAAATTAAACCATGAATCGGCACGCTTGCTTGTTGGGCATTTAAGCCCACGGCCTTTGGACCCCGGATTCTTTCCAGATGGAGTTTCATTACGTGTGAACACGGTTGTGCCCACAGCTACGATTCTGCAGGTATGTCAGCTTTTCATACTGTGATAGTTCATAACCACTTATTATTCGTAGTTATTGGTACATATTGGTGTTTTAAAAATACTAATAATTTAAAAGAATCTGTACAAATAGAATGTGTATGACTAAATTACACAAATTTATTATTCACAGCTAGTGAAGTATTAGATATGTCGGCCATATTAACTTATTGAGATTAAACGTACATCTAATAAATTATATTCAACATTATACCAGTGATGAAATGGTTATTATTTTAACTTATTTATTCAATTAAACGTACATGCTAATTAATGTTTATTAATTATTCAAAATTACGTATTCAATGAAGTTGAGGTTTGGAGATGCCGGTTGCATTAATATGAACTTATCATTCATATCTGTTTGAACAATCGAATTGTGTTTTAAATGTTATGATCATGTGAACTAATTTATTCAAATTAAACCAATATGACTGATGATTCTGGATTAGTAATTCAGATGTACTTCTCTGTATTATAGACTTAGAAACATGGCGGCCATTTGAAATAAGTTATAAAAACAACTAATTATTTGAATAATGGGAAACACTAGTTCTATATGCTTATCATTTTAACTTATTTATTCAGATTAAACGTACATGTTAATTAATGCTTATTAATTATTCAAAATTATGTATTAATGAAGTTGTGGTTTTGACATGCAGGTTGCATTAATATTTTAAATTCATGCATTTCATCATTACCACAGAGGTTAGTATTATTAATATTAAACATATAATCTACCGTCTCACCTCGTACATTACTGCCGTAGCTGTCGGACCGGTTTCGGGTCTCGACCAATCTTCAACACGAACTGATCTAATGAATCCTACCTATCTGTTTATATAACAGACAGCTACGGCAGTAATGTACGAGGTGAGATGGTAGATTATATGTTTAATATCATTAATATTTTATTAAGATGGAATGTGTAAGACTAAATTATATGAACTTATCATTTATATCTATTTGAAAAATCGAATTGTGTTTTAAATATTATGATCATGTGAACTAATTTGTCAAATAAAACCAACGTTATTAATGTTTCTGGATTAGTAATTGTAATGTAGTTTTCAGTGTGTTATATAAAGTTTTAAACATGGCGGCCATTTGACATAAGTTATAAAATCAACTAATTATTCATAGTTTAGTGATCAATAAAACAGACTTTTAAAGATAAAGTGAGTTTCAAGAATACATTTCAAAAATGTATTAAGATATAATGTGTGTTATTAATACATTATTACATACGTAATTACTGAATATGCATACTTATTTGTATAATGGGAAACCCTAGTGATATATTCTTATCATTTTAACTAATTTATTCAATTTAAATACATATTACTAATTCCCAAGTATTAATAGTAGTTCATTTCATCTCATTAATTAATGAGTTAGTTATCATTTCTGATTATTCATAGCTATAATACAATGAAACAACGTTTGACTCATGAAATCTTTTTTAGTAATTTATTCAAATAAATGTGTATGAATAATTCACTTCCACTATCAATATTACAAATACCACAAGTTGATCGTTTTGGTGATATTTATAGAATTTAAATGTACATGGCTATTTCATAATTACTAGGTAAGTACAGTTCTTTCTGCAATCGAAATTTGTTTTAAAGATCCTGATAAACATAATTCTTGTATTCTTTTATATGTAATTTTTATCATTATACTACAATTTATTTATGGTTATTGCCCAATCGAATAATGTATTTAAAGTGTTGATCATTTTAAATAATTTATTCAATTAAACGTACATAACTAATTCATCATTAGAAATTCTTCAACGATATTTGTCAATTAAATAGAGTTTTGATAATTTCTACTAATCTACTCAAGTGATATGTCTTTGATATTGAATAATAATTGTGGTTTGTATAACATGCTGATATGTTGAATAATTTGTTAGAATCAATATTTATGACTAATTTTTAGCTGGATTTGCTTTGATTTGAGTATGTAAACTGGCTAATTACTAATATATTTTTTCTCAATATACATTCATAGCAACCTTATAACAAAGTCCAGCAGGCAGGAATAATTTTTAAATTATTATTATTTTCTGTACATAGTACAGTTAAATATAGATACTTCTTAAATAAATAACTGAACAAATCAACTGCTAAAATTGTTGAAAATCATGAAAATAATTTTTGTTTTAATAAAGCTATAAATAAAACAAAACTGCGCCATTATTCTCCAGTAAATGTTACGCTTCCGGGAGTGTCTTTAATTAAAGTTCTAATAATTTAGTTTATTCACTCAACTTGATATTTTATACAGTGATAACTTCAAACAGTAAGTACGATTTTCATTTTAACTTATTTGTGCAATATCATAAGTACTTAAACAGTTTAATATTATCGGCATGTGCAAATAATTAGATGTCTACTTAATGATTACTTTCAATGAATATGATAGGTTGACTTTTAAATCAGCATTCTTTTGGTTAACACATTTTGTATCTTTTTGCTAAAATAAAACTTTGTTGATTAAACATAATGTTAAAAAAGATTTAAAATGCTTATTATGGTTTATTTATTAAGTAATATTATCTGTTTATTAATGGTACATGTTTGCTACAGAATATTTCACAATATACCTGTTTACTTCGAAATATGCTAAACTAATTAAAATATTGTTGCTTAATTTATTTTTTCAATTACTATAATATAAGATGAATGAAGAAATAATACTTTCATTGAGTTATTAAAATGAATTGTAATAGTTATACTTCTTATAATTTAGTGGCATTAAGAAAACAGAATATTTTTTATATATGTCATATTAAAGATGTACATGTTCATACTTCATAAATAATCCAGTATTAATCATTGTACATTGCAGATATGAAACATATTACAACTTAGACTCCTAAAAATGAGATTATGATAATTAAACATTCATTAAGAAGGTAAATTTAGAAAGTGTAAGTTACTTAAGTTATTGGTGAGAAGTAAATTTCATATTGGGATTGTCATTTAAAAAAGAAAGATAATTTATTTTTGTAATGGGTATTGATACAATTAATTGTGTTGAGCACTGTTAAAAATTACCTCTCCAAACTTTTTTTTTCAACAGCTTTAAATATTGATTACATTTTCATCACAACCAGTAAAATGCTTGTAGGCATTCATTAGAATGAATTAATTGACATATGAACTGTTGTTGTTGCCCCTACAAATGACGTCCTTGCAATAAAACTTATTTTAAAGGTTTAAAAATCCTTCTATTGGGAGACTTTGAATAATGAATTGCAAATATTTTTCCAAAATCTATAATTATTCAGTATACTCTCTTTATAATTTGAATAATGAAGACACCCACATTATACTAATCAATTAATTAAATTGATTATCAATGAATTCGATAATATATTTACTCACAGTACTGTTGGGTGCATAATACTTCAGTTATTTTTATGTTGTGCACAAATTATACTTGTACAATATTTCTGTGTACAGTCTTTCATTTAGTGAGATTATTTCTATAGTATAATCTTTTATATTAAGTAATCAAAAGTTAGTTGTATAAATGTCCATACTTAGGAATTATATTAATGATTATGGGAAGGATAGCATATGCATGTAGTCCATGGAAGGCAGTCAAATGTAATATGCACACATGTTTTATTTTAAGATATTTACAAATTTAATATGTTTCATGGAACTTATTCCTGGAAGTTATTTAAAAAAAATGTTTTATTTTAAATTATAACTATTATTCTCAATTCCTTATTAATGTAAACCATATAGCAATAAGAATAAAATTTATCACTAAACAGTGTAAAAAGAAAACATTCAAACAAATAACTATCAAGAAATTTTCAATTTTTATGAAACATTTAAAAAATTTGTTTGATTTTATAATGAAGTAAAAAGAAGTCATAATGGGGTTGGCCACTCTGTTCTAGGACTGTGTAAGTGAACTCTTGGACTCACTAAAGTTCTTTGCATGCTAGAGCCAGTCTGCAACTTCCCTTCATCAAAGAATCATGGCGGAAAATGCACTGTGGCTTATCCCAAGGTAAATTCAACAATTTTTCTTTGTTTACACATATTATCACTTGATATTTTCTGTTAACACTAGTCTTTTAACTATAAGTCAAAATATATGTTAAATTATATGCAATAAATTAAAATTTAAATGGTAGTTATTTTCTGCTTTACTTGTATTAAAATAATTGCTTCTTTTTGATTCACCTATATAAAACAAACGTACAATACGTGCTATTATCATAAATGGCGATATAAAAAATACTTTTTTTCTATATGGAACTCAATCAGTGCACTATTACTTTTCGTAAAAAAAAAAACATGGCCGACAGTGCACCTATAATGGGAAGGTAATATTAACAATTTTTTTTTGTTCGAAGATAATAACACTTCATTTTTATGCCAACACTATTCTTTTAACTATAATTTAACAATGTCTCAACACATATATGTTAAATTATATGCAATAAATTACAATTTAAATGGAGTTCATTTTCTGCTTTACTTTTATTGAAATAATTGCTTCTTTTTTATTCACCGATATAAAACACACATAGAATACGTGTTCTTATCATAAATTTTGATATAAAAAATACATTTTTTTCTTTATTGAACGGAACCATCAATAAATAAAAACCATAGTCCACTATTGCTCTTCTTCAAAAAAACATGGCTGACAATGCACCGAGTTAATATAATGCGAAGATAATATTAACAATTTTTTTTTGCATTAACAACTAATTAGGGTATAATAGGTTTGTTTGTAAATAAAGAAACCGACAAGAATTACTTTATGTTTGACATATACCAGAATTATTTGATTATCACTAGTCACAACCATGACTGACAAAGATTCCACCCTATTTTATATTACCATTGGAGGTAATGTGTGTAATGTTGTGTATTGTGGGCATGTTATGTTTTTATGCATGTAATCATTTCAGTTTTACGTGTTCAGTTTATTACAGTACCTAGCAAAGCACACTCAACGTCATATACATTACACTATTTGAAACCCTCTTGCTTCCACTGTTCTTCCCAGACAGATCGTAATCTGTTAGGTCTATATAAAAGTAATTCTCAAGGGTGTCTATAGGATTTCTAGGTGTCTCTCAGTGATTCAAATAATATATCCATACATAAAAACGTAGTCACCATACCTCATCTTACAAATTGCATCTCTTTTTGTAAACGCAACATTATTATTAGTGATAAGTAATAGCGATTTTCTTCTTAAGAAGACCTAATCACTTCAAATATATTTTATATACAACGAATATGTTCTACCAATGGCAACATTACTTTCGTTCACCACTCTGAGCAAAAATTTTACAATTTGCAACAACATTAGTCACTAGTCAAAACAGGCAAGAATTTGTGGTGAAGCACATGATCAATATTTCTAATAAAAGATCTACTACTTAAATTGAATTTGTTTGTGAAGCAACATGATTTTTATGATATACTAATGAATTTGTGGCTAGAAGCACCAATGACTTAATTATGTATATACTAATGAATTTGTGGTGCAAGGCAACATGACTTTTATGATCTATACTAATGAATTTGATGGTGAAGCAACATGATTTTTATGATATAGCTAATGAATTTGTGGCGAAGCACATACTTTTATGATTATACTAATGAATTTGTGGTGAAGCACATGACTTTTATGATATACTAATGAATTTGTGGTGAAGCACATGATTTTTATGATTATACTAATGAATTTGTGGTGAAGCACATGATTTTTATGATATACTAATGAATTTGTGGTGAAGCACATGATTTTTATGATTATACTAATGAATTTGTGGTGAAGCACATGATTTTTATGACTATACTAATGAATTTTTGGTGAAGCACATGACTTTTATGATTATACTAATGAATTTGTGGTGAAGCACATGACTTTTATGATATACTAATGAATTTGTGGCGAAGCACATGACTTTTATGATATACTAATGAATTTGTGGTGAAGCACATGACTTTTATGATTATACTAATGAATTTGTGGCGAAGCACATGACTTTTATGATATACTAATGAATTTGTGGTGAAGCACATGACTTTTATGATTATACTAATGAATTTGTGGTGAAGCACATGATTTTTATGATTATACTAATGAATTTTTGGTGAAGCACATGACTTTTATGATTATACTAATGAATTTATGTCATTATAGGGTAAAAAGCTAATGAAATGGTCCACATATAAAAAATTAATGGTATAAACAACGCGTTTCGAACACGTAGTGTTCTTCCTCAGGCATTAACTAAAGAAATTGGTGAAGCACATGATTGTCTATGATTATACTAAGTGAATTTTGTTATTATAGGTTACTAGCTAATGAATATGTCCACATATAAAAATTTAATGGTATAAACAACGCGTTTCGAACACGTAGAGTTCTTCCTCAGGCATTAACTAAAAAATACAATGGCACCAGAGAGTTATCTAACTCTCTGGTGCCATTGTATTTTTTAGTTAATGCCTGAGGAAGAACACTATGTGTTCGAAACGCGTTGTTTATACCATTAAATTTTTATATGTGGATACTAAATCATTAGATTTTTACCCTACAATGAGTAAATACCACATAATAAGTGATTGAACTACGTTAGAATGTTTTATGTTTATACATATGAAGTTTATTTAGTATAACAGTACTAATTATGGTTGTATACGTTCTCAACGCTTTAAACGGTTGTTATACGTACACCATTTATACTGAATATAGTTGAAATCAACATGATCTTATCGTTATATCATGAATTCAAAGTACAAATTCAGGTTGTATACAAGATCTTACGGTTATATTCATAAAGTTATGGTTATTTTCAAGCATTTATTATGCTCTTTAATTAAGGTTGTATACAATATCTTACGGTTATATTCATAAAGTTATGGTTATTTTCAAGCATTTATTATGCTCTTTAATTAAGGTTGTATACAAGATCTTACGGTTATATTCATAAAGTTATGGTTATTTTCAAGCATTTATTATATTCCTTAATTAAGGTTACATTCATAAAGTTATGGTTATTTTCAAGAATTTGTTATGCTTCTTAATTAAAGTTTTATACATGATCTTACGGTTATTCATAAAGTTATGGATAAATTTTAAATTCCTCCCTACTTTATCCAACATACAGGAACATTTATAAAAAGGAAATTAACAATTCTTGTAGATTATGAAGAAGAAAGAAAACTTTTCAAAGCCTATGTCTCATTGTCTTGTGTAACCTGAATTAGTTTTAAGATAAAAAGCTAACAGAACAACTATGTTCTTCTTTATAACATTAAAATAGAACAAAAAAGGTTTTATAAAAACAGAAAAATCAATAAATAACAATTTATTATGAAAAGAAAACAAGTGAAGACTTTTTCAATATCACACTTCATGGCGATTCCTAAAACAGAATTGCTCGAGAAAATACAATAGCATGGGAAAGATACATTTGCAAACTAATCTATTATATATATATAAATTCACGCAAGGGGTTCTTGAGGATTTTGGTCATAAAACATACAACTCCTGATTATAAGCCGACGTTTCGACAAAAATTGTTTGGCATTTTTCAAGGCTTGAACAGAATTCTGTTCAGTTATGATGCAGCCAGACATAAGCATGGACCGGTAAATGGTGTTTCTTCTAAGTCAAGCCTTAGAATTTGAAATATCAGTGGTCGAGAAGCTATATCAATATATATATATATATATATATATTAGGTGTGTTCTCTAATCGGGGTTCGGTCAATTTTCCAGGATAAAAAATCAAACTCTCGTTGCCAACGTTTCGGTTTTATTTAAAACCTTTTTCATAGGCAGAAGTAAGAATTTTTTAACTAAGAAAATGAAATTTACATTATTTAAAGGAACAACAATGTTAGCCGGACAAAACCTTCGACTAGACTGGTTTTGTCCGGCTAACATTGTTGTTCCTTTAAATAATGTAAATTTCATTTTCTTAGTTAAAAAATTCTTACTTCTGCCTATGAAAAAGGTTTTAAATAAAACCGAAACGTTGGCAACGAGAGTTTGATTTTTTATCCTGGAAAATTGACCGAACCCCGATTAGAGAACACACCTATTCTATCAAACGGTCGATATATTATTGAATCTGTTATATATATATATAAACACTTTTTCGTTGGAAATGCGATCCAAAACGGATAAATATAGTTCAATATAGAAAAGGAAACATAGAGAAATCAAAATAACAGACTTACAGTCTCTAATTTTTGATTTGAACCGTCTTCAGGAGAGATAAGAGAGGGAAACCAAGCGCACTGGTTCAGAGACGGTTGGAGACGGTCTCCAACCGTCTCTGAACCTGTGCGCTTGGTTTCCCTCTCTTATCTCTCCTGAAGACGATTCAAACCGAAAATTAGAGACTGTAAGTGTGTTCTTTTGATTTTTCCATGTTTCTTTTTCTATATTGAAATATATATATATAACTTATTCTACTAACTACCACTATATAGACTATACATTTCTTAAATTAACACTATAATCTTCCATAACATCCAGAAATAATTCTATCACCAAAATAAATATTTTGTTTGAAGCAGTTTTAGCCACCTGTCATAATCAGGTGTACCACTTAACTTCATAAAATGTCTCTAGGTTCCATCTGTTGTGTATTCAATCTTGGTTCGTGTTCCTCCGTTCTTCTAGAATATAGTTTTAACGTCCTGTTGAATCCTGTGGTTTGGTTGTTCATATTTTGTTTCTGTTCTATTATTTTAAGGGCTTCAGCAATTTGTAGTCTATTGTGATCATTTTCATGGTATAAAACTTAAGTGTTTTTTCACCAACATTTCTCTAGTCAGTTTGGTTTTAGGTCCTTTTATGGTATGCTCTTTTGGGGCTCCAGTAGACAGAATGCATTAAGGCAGAAGACCAGCTCAAAATCAACATATATTACAAGAGTATCAGTACATCCAATATGACAATAAAGAACAACCTGCACTTAAAACCACAACTTCAGAAAACCAATGTAATTGCTTAATAGGAAACAGTGAGATCCTAAAATCAAAATAAATTGGTTCAACAACAACAATTTCAAGAAGACTTACAACGCATCTGTCTACTGGAGCCCCAAAAGAGCATACCATAAAAGGACCTAAAACCAAACTGACTCGAGAAATGTTGGTGAAAAACACTGAAGTTTTATACCATGAAAATAATCACAATAGACTACAAATTGCTGAAGCCCTTAAGATAATAGAACAGAAACCAAATATGAACAACCAAACCACAGGATTCAACAGGACGTTAAAACTATATTCTAGAACAACGCAGGAACACGAACCAAAATTGAATACCCAACAGATGGAACCTAGAGACATTTTATGAAGTTAAGTGGTACACCTGATTATGACAGGTGGCTAAAACTGCTCCAAACAAAATGTTTATTTTGGTGATAGAATTATTTCTGGATGTTATGGAAGATTATAGTGTTAATTTAAGAAATGTATAGTGTATATAGTGGTAGTTAGTAGGAATAAGTTTTTTTTATAAATATGATTAACTCTGAAGATGGTTAAGGAGATCTTCAGTTATAAATAACAAATCATTTGGAAAACTAGTTTATTTAGTACCAGAAATATTTAAAACAAAGGTGAGAAAACTTGAAAGATAGACAATGATATATATATATATATTCTAATGTAGTGCAATCAGTTATTATGTGGTATGTACTCATTGTATGTACTCATTGGTATTTACAATGAGTAAATACCACATAATAACTGATTGCACTACAGTCTTATTCAGAGGCACTGATCCTTAGTTAATGCCTGAGAAAGAACACTACGTGTTCGAAACGCGTTGTTTATATAATTAAAATTTTTATATGTGGAGACCATTTCATTAGATTTTTACCCTACAATATATATATATATATATATATATATATATCAAACACTTTTTCTTCTTCTTGGAGTTTGGTCAGGGTAAATATATGGAATTACCTTTTTGCCAACGTTTCGTCTTTATTTTAAGACATCCTCAGGGCTATAAACTAACAAAAAAACAATTAACAATGGACATTTGTCATTTCTACTTTAGAAACATCATAAACAAATTGAAAAAAAACTTACTCAAGGCTGGGTTATGATGTTTCTAAAGTAGAAATGACAAATGTCCATTGTTTATTGTCTTTTTTGTTAGTTTATAGCCCTGAGGATGTCTTAAAATAAAGACGTTGGCAAAAAGGTGATTCCATATATTTACCCTGACCAAACTCCGAGAAGAAGAAAAAGTGTTTGTTAATATTTTGTGGTCAAGAAAACAGTACCGATATATATATATATATATAATTAAAGTTACAGCTAGAGAACACAAGAAAAAGGACGAACACTCACGAACCTCGATAATTTCGGCGTCTTGCCGTCTTCAGGAGAGTAGAAAGAAAGAAAATAAAAGGAGAAAGAATGAAGGAACGGAGACGTTGACGTAGAACGTCTCCGTTCCTTCATTCTTTCTCCTTTTATTTTCTTTCTTTCTACTCTCCTGAAGACGGCAAGACGCCGAAATTATCGAGATTCGTGAGTGTTCGTCCTTTTTCTTGTGTTCACTAGCTGTAACTTTAATTATTTGTCCGTTTGGACCGTCTGTTCAATTCAAAGTATATATATAAGGAAACACACTTACAGAGTTAAATTTTTGGGTAATCCGTCTTGAGGAGAAAAGAGAAGGGAGACCAAGCACGTTGTAGCGCAACGGCAAGTAAACTTGACGTCAAGTTTACTTGCCGTTGCGCCTACAACGTGCTTGGTCTCCCTTTCTCTTTTCTCTTCAAGACGGTTTACCCGAAAATTTGAGTCTGAAAGTGTGTTTCCTTACTTTGTGTGTTACTCTTCTTGAATTTTGAACTCGTATTGTGTCCAGTTTGGATCGCGTTTGGTTTAATTAAGTGATATATATATATATATAAAGATTTCACATAAACAGGTGAAATAACAATCAATGATCAAACCACAATAAGAAATGGGAAAACAGACTAAGATCTTTCAACAGTAACAAGCGGTCTTCGTCAGAGTCAAAAACCTAACTGACTTGGGTTGAAGTTGGGTCAAGTTGGGTTTTTGATTCTGGCGAAGACCGCTTGTTACGGTTGAAAGATCTTAGTCCTGTTTTCCCATTTCTTATTGTGGTTTGATCATTGGTATATATATATATATATATAAATGCTTAACCGCACGACGAAGTCAGAAATCGGACTTTTCAACTAAAACCACTATTCTTCGTACGAGTAATGAAGACTAATTGTTTTGGTTGAAAGATCTTAGTCCCATTTCTGAATACCTTATATGTGCAAATAAAAGAACATTGTATTTTGTTTTTTTATTTTATTTATTGTAGGGTAAAAATCTAATGAAATGGTCTCCACATATAAAAAATTTATTGATATAAACAACGCGTTTCGAACACGTAGTGTTCTTCCTCAGGCATTAACTAAGCATGAATGCCTCTGAATAAGACTTATTCAGAGGCACTCATCCTTAGTTAATGCCTGAGGAAGAACACTAAGTGTTCGAAACGCGTTGTTTATATCATTAAATTTTTTATATGTGGAGACCATTTCATTAGATTTTTACCCTACAATGAGTAAATACCACATAATAACTGATTGCACTACATTAGAATTTATTTATTGTCTTCAGAAATTATCATATTTCATAGCGGATCTAACGCGATCCTTAATAATTTTTTTACAAATTAACTCAAGTAAAAACTGAGTCTACATCTCTCTACAAGTATTTTTAATAATTATATACATATTAATTAATTATTCAATAAATACAATATATTTTAACTAAATATTTTATATAAATATCTTTTATATACATTTAAACAATAAATAAATAACATATTAATATAACAAAAAATTAAAGTTAATTGTATGAAATTTATAAGTTTGAAATTAGAGGTCCTCAGGAAATTGGTCAAATCAACATTTAGACAATCCTCGACATACGTTTTAGTTACGTTCCGAACTGCTGAACGTAAGTTGTTACATACGTTCTAGTAATGTATACCGTTCATACTGTACCAGAAATCCATTAATTCTATTACAGTAAGGGGGGCCACGTTAGCTCAGTGGTTAACGTACTCGCCGCTGGATTAGTAGGTCTAAACACAACATTATAAAATAACAATATACATGTAATTTCAAATCGTAAATAAAATTCAAATAATATATTTGATTTCGTAATTTCAATTAAACGAGTTTTATTCATATTTAGTTACGTTTGGAAGTGATTTCGAAGGAAATTACTTTTCACGTAGATAAACACTTTCTTTTACAATTTTGAAATTGTAAATTATTTATTTTTTCATTCTGAGGTAAAATGGATAAACCAACAAAAGTCTCCACACAAATGAAATTTTATTCAACGCGTTTCGAACACTTTGTGTTCATCATCAGGAAGACACTATAATACAAATTATATCTAATTAGTTACAAAAATTAGAGTGAAATAATAAAATTCAATTAAGAGAATTCAAGACATACCCAGGGATGTGGTACTGACGGGTTGGTCCAGTGAACACAACTAGTCGGAAAGAAATCCGTTGCGAAAGAGTGGGGATAGGCAATTTAGGAGATAAGGGACAAAGGCTTCGGGAATGCTTGAAAAACCTTTAACTGAAATACAGAAGGCAAGATCCACTAATTTAGAGGAAAGAAACCCTTTTTTTTATTTTTTTTATTTTTATTTATTTATTTTTTAATTTATTCTATGTGATTCGAGGAACAGTTTAAGAAATTTTGGACACCTTGGAATTTGATCATTAAGACATAGAGAGGCAGAAGGATTATTAATGACGGCCTTGTTTATTTGAAAAGCTTCCAAATTACAAATTTCTTTAAACTTTCTATTTGCATGTAGGATGGTAAGGTTCAAGTTTGAATCAAAGCTGTGATTTTGTGTGATAAGGTGTTTCGCAAAATGTGAAAAAAATTCTTTATTATTCTTATTGTCATTTTTCCTTTGCAAAATTTTTTTGTTGGTTTATCCATTTTACCTCAGAAAGAGTAAATACCACACAATTACGGATTGCACAACTAATGATTTATTTATTTTTTGTCTTTCTTATATTAATATCTGGAACATAAAATCGAAAAACGTAAAAAAAAAATTAATGAACATAAGTCGAGAATTGTCTGTATTCAAGTAAAACGAAAATACAATCCAGAAATACCAAAGAGATCAAAATAATCATAGAGTTTATTTTAAAGTAACACTATAGTTGAGATTTCGAATAATAATTCATCAGGAGAGGATTTGAAGAGAAATTAAACAAAAGATATGTTCTCAGAGGTAACCAAAATGTTACGATCAGTTTTGATTCACATGAGGACATCTCTCATTTTGTCTTTTCTTGGAAGTGGATGGAAGGGGAAGATCTTTTGAAAATTAAATTTTGAAAATATATATCGAAATAATTTTTTTTTTTTTATTTTCTGTATTTTGTTTTAGTAAATCTATTTGGACCATTACTAAAATATTTTTATACAATTAGTCATGGTTTGAGGATTATTAACAACTATAATTTAACAATGCGACCTCTTGTCATAAGATAGATGCACAATGTTCCTGGCACTAAAAAAGACCATTCTCCAGCTGTAGAGGAGATTTCATAGCTTTTGAAGACAAAACCGCTATCATTCTAAAACACAAATAAAACGATTAGACCGGGTGAATTAGAAAGTTCCTGGATCTAAAAAAGACTATTCTCCAGCTGTAAAGGAGATTTCATAGCTTTTGAAGACAAAACCGCTATCATTCTAAAACATAAATAAAACGATTAGACTGGGTGAATTAGAAAGGAAAGTTCCTGGCTCTAAAAAAGACCATTCTCCAGCTGTAGAGGAGATTTCATAGCTTTTGAAGACAAACGATATCATTATAAAACAGAAATAAAACGATTTGACTAGGGAGTCAAAGTATTATAATGAGACTGAAATACAAAACAAATATTGTTGTCATATTATAATTACTTGGGACGATTAATCGGAATATTTAATCGTAAGAATTATGTATTTTTGAAATATCGGAATCGCATGTTAAATAAATACCCTTAGATTTCCAATTCTCCTTAATTTTTAAGTTATTTGAATAGTAATACAACACTTCTATTTATTTAAAGTGAGATTAATACTACCACAAATTTAGAGAAAGAGATGTACTCATTCTGATAATTCAAAGGTTTTGTTCTGTTCTGCGTAATTTTCAATTATATACACATATAAATGATCAAACCACAATAATAAATGTGAAAACAAGACTTAGATCTTTCAACCGTAACAAGCGGTCTTCGTCAGAGTCAAAAACCCAACTGAAATACTAGGGTTTCATCTGGTGAGGGGTTGAGAAGAATGGGAGGGAAGAGCGGTATTTTAAAAGGGTGAAAGCGCAGGAAAGGACTAATGTCCAGAACGGGATGTTTGGGGAAACAAAGGAGTACAGTAAGAAAGAGTAAAAAACCATCCTCTAGCTGTCAACCCTCTTTGAAGAAGAGGCTATTGCCCTCGTAACGAAAGTATCAAGTTTCTTTCTTATTGTACTCCTTTGTTTCCCCAAACATCCCTTTCTGGACATTAGTCCTTTCCTGCGCTTTCACCCTTTTAAAATACCACTCTTCCCTCCCATTCTTCTCAACCCCTCACCATGATGTTTTCTGCATCTAGTGTTTCAGTTGGGTTTTTGACTCTGACGAAGACCGCTTGTTACGGTTGGAAGATCTTAGTCTTGTTTTCCCATTTTCTTATTGTGGTTTGATCATTGATTGTTATTTCACGTGTTTATGTGAAATCTTTTTATACACATATAAATAACAAGATTTTACAATAAACACATAAAACAAAAATCAACATCCAAACAACAACAACAAGAAAATGAGTAAAAATACTATAATATAATAGAGTCTTTTTTCTCACTTTCCCACCGTGATTTGGACGTTGTAAAAAAAAAACTGTATGAAAAACCTGTATTTCAATTTAACTTATAACCTTTTTCATAATGAAAACTGGAAAAAGAAAAAATACTATAAACTACTATATAACACTAATATTTCATTTTTTAATTCTTAAAAATAATTAACTTTATAGACTTTTTATAATATAACAGACTGTAGTTTCACTTCTTTTTTTTTTAAAGTAACATTGTTTAGCGTACAAAGAAACTGTAAATTAACTCGCAACGTAAATATTCAACGATTTTGAATATTTTATTTCAACCTGAAAAACTGACCTACTCCTGATGTACTTTGATTCTAATAGATTACTCGGTAGATGTATTAATAAATACATCAATAGTAATACCAATCAATACATTTACAATAGTAAATACATACACATATATATATATATATATATATATAAAAAACTAAAATTTATCGGCACTCGGTCAGTTCATCAGGTTCAAATTAAACTCTCATTGCCAATGTTTCGGTTTTTATTTAAAACCTTTTTCATAGGCAGAAGTATAAATTTTGAAACAGAAAAACTAAGTATTACATTACAAATTATTTTACAAAGAAAATGAGTCTGTGGATTTTAACAACAACTGAAGTCTGAATGAACACGTGACACTTGTCATGTCACAGTGTCACAATGACACAGTGTCACGTGTTCATTCAGACTTCAGTTGTTGTTAAAATTCACAGACTCATTTTCTTTGTAAAATAATTTGTAATGTAATACTTAGTTTTTCTGTTTCAAAATTTATACTTCTGCCTATGAAAAAGGTTTTAAATAAAAACCGAAACGTTGGCAATGAGAGTTTAATTTGAACTTGAAGAACTGACCGAGTCCCGATAAATTTTAGTTTTGTTTCTATTCCACGGTCGATACTTTTATCAATATATATATATATATATATAAAGATTTCACATAAACACGTGAAACAACAATCAATGATCAAACCACAATAAGAAATGGGAAAACAAGACTAAGATCTTTCAATGTTGGGTTTTTGATTCTGACGAAGACCGCTTGTTACGGTTGAAACATCTTAGTTTTGTTTTCCCATTTCTTTGTGGTTTGTGGTTTGATCATATATATATATATATATATATATATATAAAAGATTTCACATAAACACGTGAAACAACAATCAATGATCAAACCACAATAAGAAATGGGAAAACAAGACTAAGATCTTTCAACCGTAACAAGCGGTCTTCGTCAGAGTCGAAAACCCAACTGGAATTGGAAGATCTTAGTCTTGTTTTCCCATTTCTTATTGTGGTTTGATCATTGATATATATATATATATATATATATATATGAATAATAATCAAAAGAACACTTGATATAATAGATGGATTAATTTACCACAATGAAAACAATTTTTTAAAATAATGCTCTAAGGCCTTTCGTTAACACATCTTCGGAGAGCAAGTGAACTAAAAAAACAATAAATACTTGTTAACTTGGCTGATTGAAATTTCCAGAATTGATGGCAACCCTGAATGTGTTTAATAATGAAGTCTTCATCTGTTTAATTATCCCGTTAATCAAAACTTCATCTAATTTGTAGAGTCCTAGGCTATTGTTCATCAACTTCTCATAAAAGTTCTTTATGAGCGCACTTTCTACGATATTTCTTCTTCTTTCTGAAGACACATTAATCATGTGATTAATTGGAATGAAGCAAATGAATTAATATACGTGTCTTCAGAAAGAAGAAGAAATATCGTAGAAAGTGCGCTCATAAAGAACTTTTATGAGAGGTTGATGAACAATAGCCTAGGACTCTACAAATTAGATGAAGTTTTGATTAACGGGATAATTAAACAGATGAAGACTTCATTATTAAACACATTCAGGGTTGCCATCAATTCTGGAAATTTCACTCAGCCAAGTTAACAAGTATTTATTGTTTTTTTAGTTCACTTGCTCTCCGAAGATGTGTTAACGAAAGGCCTTGAGCATTGTTTTAAAAAATTGTTTTCATTGTGGTAAATTAATCCATATATATATATATATATATATATATATATAAAGATTTCACATAAACACGTGAAATAACAATCAGTTGGGTTTTTGACTCTGACGAAGACCGCTTGTTACGGTTGAAAGATCTTAGTCTTGTTTTCCTATTTCTTATTGTGGTTTGATCATATATATATCTAAAGATATTAATTTATACGTGAACCTGAGGTAGGAGGGGTGGACTGCGTGACTAGCTCCCAGAGTGATATGAGTCACGTTATGCAATGAATCAGTCTAAAGAGTGTCTAAGTAAGTCCGCATCTCTTTAGTGAAGATACTATAAATATGACCACAGTTAGACTTGTTTTCAGTCTTGGAAAGAGCTTCTTCTAGAGGCAGGAGCAAATCATCATAACCACTGCCTCCAACAGGAAACTGAAACAGCATAAAAAAAAACCTTTGAAGTACATAACTTCTAGAGTTCATTACTTTTTGAAATATTTTATAGTGTGGTATTTGAGATAGTGAAAAAAAAATATATTATATCTTCACTACAAGGAATTTATTTTATGAGCTGTAGGAGCCAGGTTAGCTCAGTGGTTAACGTACTTGCCTCTGAAACTGGTAGGTCCGAGGTTCAATCCCCACCTGTCCCTCGATTTATTCACGCGGGAGGTGAATAAATCTGAGTACGTCATCCCTCGGAGAGGACGTTAAGCGTTGGCCCCAACCCTTTACGATGTCAGGTGCTCGTATATTACGTATATCATCATATTACGTTATATTATAAAGATCCCTATTCGAAATGCACTTGAGTTAGGAAAAATTTAGAATTCCCAATGTATGTGACTCGCCCAGTACTAAAATGGGTGCCAAATAATAAATGAGTCACAATATCCTCCCCCAGAACAACACTAAAGGATGAAAACCTTAAAGGGTGTTTGTTGGAAAACAAAACAAATATTTTACGACGCGTTTCGAACACTTAGTGTTCATCATCAGGCACATCTACAATATAAAAACAAAATGCATAAAAATTTTTTGATGTATAAAAGAACCAAAATTTTACCTAATATAATTTTAACTTTTTTTTAAAATTATTAATATAACTAAACTACCCGTGACTCTTTGTGTCACTCAGAAATTAAAACAATAGGTATTAAAATAAATTCACTGAACATGATTAACAGGAATAATTTTAATTGTTGTTTCTTGTTATTAAGGCACGGAAACAGATTCTTATATGGCCCACTCAAGCTTTTGGTATAGTATTCTTAACATGATTCAACATATATACAATGTAAGTATATTTAGCAAAATAAAAATCATTTAAAGTGAAAAAAATATTTATTTTATGACATAAATAAATAAAACAACAATTCAAGTTATATATATAATAAAATATATTTAAAACAGACAAAACTTGTAAATTTGAAATATTCAATTTTTTTACCCAACATAAGGAATGTGTCTTTATAATATTTCCTTAGAACATTCGTATTTTATCTGCCAGTTGTGTTAAAGTTTAAAGTTCTAAAACTATTCATTTTTAATCTCTAATGTAGTAGTTTATTATATATTTGTTACCCTTATTTATAATACATTTCCGCTACTGTAATCAGCGGGCACGCAAGCCTCTGGGCTACTTTGGCTCCATGCCTTTATTTTATTACCAGTGTTTATATTACGCGAATAATAAATTAAAAAAAAAATGTTTGTTACATTTACATATAATACATTTAATGATCAAACCACAATAAGAAATGGGAAAACAAGACTAAGATCTTTCAACCGCAACAAGCGGTCTTCGTCAGAGTCAAAAACCCAACTGATATATATATATATATATATATATATATATATATATATAAAATATACATATATATATCAATATGTATAAAAAGTGTGTTTCTTTTAATTTCTGTGCTACCTATCTTCAATTTTGAACTGTTATATATATATATATATAATCAATGATCAAAACACAATAAGAAAATGGGAAAAGAAGACTAAGATCTTTCAACCGTAACAAGCGGTCTTCGTCAGAGTCAAAAACCCAACTGAAACACTAGATGCAGAGAACATCTGGTGAGGGGTTCTCTGCATCTATTGTTTCAGTTGGGTTTTTGACTCTGACGAAGACCGCTTGTTGCGGTTGAAAGATCTTAGTCTTGTTTTCCCATTTCTTATTGTGGTTTGATCATTGATTGTTGTTTCACGTGTTTATGTGAAATCTTTTTATATAATATATTTGCTCAATTGTCATCGGCGAGCATGCAAGACACTTGCTACCCTGGCTTCAATTTTGGAAATATAGTGATAATTTTCTTTTATTAAACATTATTCAGGTAATAAATTAATATATATATAATTTTAGGTCTCTATCTTTACGGAAAATGGGTGAACAAACAAACAAACTCACGAACTTTATATATAGAGATGAGGCTACTTAGTTTAATGATTTGGTTTCTCTATTTTATATTAGTCATGGTTTCTTCAATTAAGTCATTATACTATTCGTTCTGTAAACATACCTGCCCCATTCCTCCTTTCTTAATTGATTTTGTTTTTTAATAGTGTCCAACGACCACGAGATTTTCGTGCATTGATGCACGTTGGGGTCAGGCAGTTCCAAGCCAGAGGCTTTCACCTGCTTGTCTGTTTGTTTTGCTTTAATTGTTTAGGTCTGTCGGGTAGGTTGGTATGTTAGTTTTTGTCCTGTCTATGGTGAGTATGTTTCGTGGTCGTATGGTCTTTGAGTCTAAAGTCGTCATTTATCGTTAATTTGGTGATCTGATTAGTCGGAGGGGGATTGGTTTCAGGGAATTCGAGGTAAAAGTGTTCTTACTAGTAGGTTAGGGTGTAAGGGAAGTTTTTTGTCTTCATTGATAGTCAGACGCCTAATGTAATCTTGTATTGGTTCCATCCTTAGATCACGCTGGATATCGACATTTCTCGCATAAAAAGGAGCATTGGCTATAAGGCGAGCACACTTGTTCTGGACAATCTGGAGTCGGTTTTTGTTAGTTATCGCAGAGTTGTACCAGACAGAACATCCATAAGTTATGGTAGTTCTTATATAAACAGTGTCTGCTATCTTCTCAATCATAGAACACTCCTTCTGAGGCAGCTACGAGTATGTAACAGTTTGTCATCGTGCTTAAAATGTTTTAACTCTTTTTACCTATTTTAAGGGTGCTGATTAAAGATATACTGTCATTTTTTCTCTATCGGGTTTCGTTTTTTTGCTATGGTATATCCCTATCTATTTAGGAGAGTGACAGGCAAATCGAAGAAACAATATTTTTATTTAACTTTAAGACAAATATTCGTTAATCACACCAAACTATTTGCAATACGAATACAAATATGTATGCAAATAAATTTGGATTCTAATGTAATTCCAAGCAAATATAACTGAATACATTTCTAATGTAGTGCAATCAGTTATTATGTGGTATTTACTCATTGTAGGGTAAAAATCTAATGAAATGGTCTCCACATATAAAACTTTTAATGATATAAAGAACGCGTTTCGAACACGTAGTGTTCTTCCTCAGGCATTAACTAAAAAATAAAATCTCTGGTGTCATTGTATTTTTTAGTTAATGCCTCAGGAAGAACACTACGTGTTCGAAACGCGTTCTTTATATCATTAAAAGTTTTATATGTGGAGACCATTTCATTAGATTTTTACCCTACACTGAATACATTTGTTTTGTATTCGGTCCTAGATGACCACCGACATATAGGTCACACTCGAGCTACACATAGTTAACGTGTTATCCAAACAGCAAAAACCCTCATGCCCAAAATGTAAAGATGTATTGACGGTGAAGAATGCCCACAATTAGAACAAGAAAGGATGTCTGCAGGTATACCATCAAAATTGATAATAGCACTAGCCCCTGATAATAAATATTCCAGTGAAGTGACATCATTCCTAAAGGAAGTAAAGATATACAATGAAATATGGGGAACTAGAGCAGTGGTTCTCATCGGGGTCCACAGAGGATTACTGCGGGTCCATGAGGAAAGTAGTATTCTGAAGGTCCATGACACGTGGTTAGGGCTCTATGTTAAGTTTAAATGAATTCATCAGCAAACAAAAAATAAATCAAAGCGTAGTAAGCTTTGGCCGTACAATATTCAAACATAATTAAAATATAAGGCCCAATATCCTCGTCAGTTTGTTAAAATGTTCCAATGTTTTAAAATTTTCTATTGCACTTCTCTTTATGGTACATTCAAAATTGATTCTGTTACAATTTATTTCAGGGTACTTTATAAAATGTTAATAAAGAATTATTTTGTTATTGTTTTAAAAACATTTTGTATTTCGGCATGCGTTGTAGATGTAATGAAATTATTTCATAATTAACGATATTCATTTACCTAAAAAACAAATATTTATTTATAAATTTGTATAATTATGTTTTTTAAGTATCCGGGGGGGAGTGGGGGTCCACAAGTAGCTTTTAGAGGGTCCACAAGTAGCTTTTAGGGGGTCCACAAGTAGCTTTTAGGGGGTCCACAAGTAGCTTTTAGGGGGTCCACAAGTAGCTTTTAGGGGGTCCACAAGCAAACAAAGGTTGAGAACCCCTGAACTAGAGAATCGAAGAAAACCAGACAGTGCTAATATCCTAGTAGACGATGCTACCAACTGTAAATAAAAAAAAAACCATGGAAGGTAGCCATCAGATGCGCCCCAAAATAACCTAAGATTAAATTTATATTTTAAAAATATGAATAATTTGTATTTTAGAAACACCAATGGTTTTCACGTCTGGAGTCAAGTCAGCACCACTTGAAATCTGAACTGGAAGGTAAATTTCTCTAGTCTTTAAGCAGCAATGAGCAGTCTCTCTTTTCCTTCCCTTGGAGGTTTAAATCATGTTTTACTGATCTCTCTCACTCTCTCTCTAAAAGAGAGAGAAAAGCTACTTTTACTACTAAGGTAGCTAAAAGCATGACGTTGTAAGACTCAAAAATAAAAAAAAAAACAAAAATACAAAACTAATTACTAAAGTAAAAATAAGCAGCTAAAACACAAACTGAAGAAGAAAAATACAAAAATTCACATAAGGGGTTATTGAGGATTTTGGTCATAAAACATACAACTCCTGATCATCAGCCGACATTTCGCCAAAAGTTGTTTGGCATTTTCAAGGCTAAAAAACAATTTATTAAACGACATAAGTAAAGCAAGATAAATACATCATCGGATACCATCCAACAGAAAACAAACGACACAAACAACAATTATAGTACCCAGAGAACCACAAAAGTATCATAAAATACCTAGTGTTATTATGATTATTATTATTATTTAAAAAACAGACATTTGTCGTTTAAACCTAATTGCGTATTATTAGTTATTCAGAAAACCAAAAAACCACATTTTCAAAAACAGCAAAAACCACAACAGACAGTAATAAACACAGGAAATTACAAAACCATGAAAAAAAGAGTCAAAAATTAA
Organism: Hermatobates lingyangjiaoensis; assembly: GCA_026182355.1. Classification (NCBI taxonomy): domain Eukaryota; kingdom Metazoa; phylum Arthropoda; class Insecta; order Hemiptera; family Hermatobatidae; genus Hermatobates; species Hermatobates lingyangjiaoensis. The sequence goes on from JAPFBL010000369.1 coordinate 289,865, forward strand.
AAGAAATTCAGAGGAAAAAACAAAAACCTTAAACATATTACCTTGATTTAAAGAAACACTGATTTACTGGTCCATGCTTATATCTGGCTACATCATAACAAAACAAGAAAAATATAAAATATGTTATAATAAAGATTAATAAGGGTAAAGTGCGGATGAAAAACGCCGCAAAGGCTGAGGTTTTTGATCTGCTAAGGGATAGGTACTCAATTCTATTCTAACCTGCTGCATTTGGTCGAAAATGGCGGCAAAGGTTGGTTGTTTGGCACCATGAAAAGCCCCTCTAGACCCATGAAGCACCCTGACGCCATGGTGTTCAGCAGATTTACAGACACTTGTATAGACACAATGGTCTGATCTGTAGTTGTGACGACAGTCGTACACCAGAAGGCGTTCTGTAATAACAAAATACAAATCAATTGAAATTTATAGACTGGTGTCTATAATAGTGTCTTACACTCTGTAGCTATGGCAATGAATTAAAGATAAACTGGTACCAGGTTTTTTTTTCCCTCACAACAGCAACCCTGTTATGAGGGAGTATATTTAGGTTAGGTTAGGTTGCAGTGGTAGTCCCACAAGAGAACACACGTAGACCAAGCATTGGCCCTTTGTGATACCACACAATGAAGATTGATTCTACAGTGGGAGTCCTAAATTTTGCCTAACTCAAATGTATTTAGAGTAGGGATCTTTAACGAGTACCTGACATCGTACAGGCTCGGGACCGACGGTTTAACGTCCATCTCCGAGGGACGACGTGCTCAGATTTATTCACCTACCGCGTGAATAAATCGAGGGCCAGGTGAGGATTGAACCCCGGTCCTATCAGTTCAGAGGTGAGCACGTAAGAGGGAGTATATTTAAGTTCACACGTATCACGACAGGGTACAACATGTATGCAACAACAAAGTTATTATAAATAATAATAAATAATACAAAGTACAACTATAATCTAAGTGTAAATAAGTATAAATAGTATTAACTATAAGTAAATTTAGTATAATAAGTAAAAGTAAGTGTAACATACAACATTAATTTAACAGTTAATTTACATACATGTTTAACTAAACTAAAATAATATATGGAAGTAGTATCAAAAATTCTTGACACTCATGGTGCTGATATATATATTTTTTTTTAAACTACAAGATTACAGTAATTAAAATAAAATTACAATTAATTATGACTATTAACTAGGTTGGGTTAGGTTGCAGTGGCAGTCCCACAAGGGAACACATGTAGGCCGAGCATTGGCCCTTTGTGATACCACACAATGAACATTGATTCTACAGTGGGAGTCCTAAATTTTGCCTAACTCAAGTTTATTTAGAGTAGGGATCTTTAACGAGTACCTGACATCGTACAGGCTCGGGACCGACAGTTTAACGTCCTTCTCCGAGGGACGACGTGCTCAGATTTATTCACCTCTCGCGTGTATAAATCGAGGGCCAGGTGGGGATCGAACTCCGGTCCTATCAGTTCAGAGGCGAGCATGTAATCACTGAGCTAGCCTGACCCCTAAAGAAAGAGGCCAACGGCACGTGGTGTTCCCAGGCTGTCACCCATCCAAGTTTTATCCATGCCCGATGTTGCTTAACTTCGGTGATCGGACGAGAACCGGTGTTTTCAACATGTTATGGCCGTTGGCTGACTATTAACTAAAAGATATCCATTAAAATCTTACCCAGAAAGTGTTTAACATGAGGTAAGAGGTCAGGTGATATTAGTTTATGTTGTTATATGGGCCAGTTTTGTTTTGTAGTCATGGTAAATAGAATAAAGTTTCATTGGTATAGATCCAATAGTAGACAGTGGTATATTAAGTGATACCATGTGTGGTCAGTAAGTCCGTCACATGCACAACTTGAATTTGGAATAATATGAAATCTTTTCAGGTAATGCCCAGTCCTGCCATGTCCACTCAGTACTTGAGTCAGTCAAGTCTGTCATTCTTCCTGGTCTGTACGGTTGAAAATACTGCCGTGTTTCTCTTCCTTTATTGCTGTTATCCCATTCTTCTTCCCACCTCTCTTCTGTTATCCCTTTCAGCTTCTGCTTCAAGTATGATCTAGGTGCTGCCATGTATGGTAGCTCATTGCCAGATTCTCCTCTACCGCAGCTTCCCTAGCCAAACTGTCTGCCAGTTCATTCCCAACGTGTGCTTTCGTCCATTCGATTCTGATTAATGAATCTGTTGTGGAAAGCTCACGTCTTATCTGTTCTGTTATGTGCCAGTGTTGTGGACTGCTTGAATTGATGTTTTACTATCTCTCTTTATTATTGCCTTCAGAGCATTAGTTGATGTTGTTCTTTCCTTAAGCCTTACCATTGCTTGGAGAATATCAAATAATTCTGCTTCGTTATTACTGCAGCAGCTGTTCAATCGGAATTTCTTATTTTCAACAACTTGTACTGGTACGAGGTTAGCTCAAACGAAATCCGCTTATTTCTGGACTGGTAGATCTGGGCTTCAGTACACTCCCTGGCCCTCGGTTTATAGTACAGGTTGAACCTCCTTAATCTGGTATCCTTATTAATTAATAATATAATTTATATTTCTTTTTTATTATTTTACAAAGTTTAAATCAAGTTAGGGGCCAGGGTAGGCCAATTACGTGTTCGTCTCTGGACACGTAACTGTCTGGAAGTTTTATTGTTGAATAAAACTTCACTTGTGTGGAGACTTAAATCAAGTCAGGTCTACCATTTGGCAATGGTGGATCTAGGGTTCAGTACACACTCTGGGCCTCGATTTATTCCCTTAGGAGGTGAATAAAGAAGTGAATAATAAGTTTTCACCTTATATGTACCTCGGAGTCTCAGTCATACCACTAAAAAGGACGTAAACCGTCGGTCCCGAGCCTATACGATATCAGGTACTGATATTCAAGATTTGAATATATCTGAGGATGATATTCAAGATTTGAACCAGTGACCTTCATTACTGAAGTCGAGCATGCTACCTGTTAGCCCACACCTGAGATTATATGTTAGCCTCGACCACATATAATCAACATTATTTTTCTTGTTTATTGAGATTTGGTCTATCTTCAATAATACAACAACTTTAAACCGACGTTTCGTCTATATTTAAAATTCTTCAAATTTAACAAATATGGTTGTAGTTTCCTGGCTCTTTTTTACTTTACTATAAGTAAAGTATAGTGATCGTGAAAAAATTCGATCTCGAGATTTTGACGGAATTACATGTTTTGAGGTACCAGAAGTCGTTTTATGACGTTTTTACGATGATGTCTGTGTGTGTGTGGGTGGGTGGGTGCGTGTGTTAGCATTGCTTGTTACCACGCTACGGTCCAGAATCTTTGATGGATCAAGTTGATATTTTACAAAAAAATGGGCCCCATTTAGACGAAGATCCCTATTGTTTGGGAAGAATTATACATGATGGGAAAGTCACTTTTTTTGCCAAAAACCGTTTTTTTTAAAACATTTATTTCTCCTAAACTGATAACCCTAGAGTTTTGAAATTTTGACATTATCTTTGAAGTTACAAATGCAACAAACGAAAAATTATATTCAGAATTTTAAGACAACAGGAAATATTTTTTTTTCAATAAAATGTAACAATTTTGACTTATAATTCAATCTCAAACCTTGTGAGAGCGATACAAGCCATACTGTTTGACGGACAAGAATGAAACTATGCCTACAAATAGAACATTATATGGCGAATGAGTTGAGATATTTTTTTTTGAAATTACTTTCGCTAAAGGGGCGTTACAGTACGATTTGTGTTTTCAGAAAATGATTTTTTGACGCTAAACGGCTCGTTAAAAATAATGAAAATTTAGCCAAAAATGGAACAAAAAATTAGCAATTCACAAAAAAAAATTCATGAAGTTTCAATTACGGAAAGAGCAATAACGATATAAAAACTGTTTGTTTATTCTAGGCTAAGAGATCACCTGCTATACTTGTCGAATTTTTTGTATTTTTTTACATTGTTTACATTGACTTAGAAATTTTTTGAGCGAATCCACTGAGATAAAATTGATGTTTCTAATGGAAAAATGAAAATATATTATTGACTTATAAGAGTTGTAAGAGGAATAATATTGTGCAGGTAAATGATAACACTCATTAAAAAAAAATTCGTATATATGTTATTTGACAAAGGGGAAGGAAAATGATCTTATTAAATACTAAGAAGCCATAAAATTCCCAGTATAATAATTCTGTTAAAAACCAAAAATGTAAAAGATAATTCAAAATATAAATCTATCGTTTAGAGATTAATAACTGTAATTATCGTACATCTTTAATTAACAAATCACCTTAAAACAACATTTTCTTCGCTGTTTAAGTAGTTTTTCAGAGAAAAAAAGAGTATTTTACTGTTTCAAATTTGAAAATTTTACATTAATATTCAATGTAGAAGGATGTCAAGTAAACAAACGATGTAAGAAATCTACTGGCTATTTGAACAATAGCCATGTTCTCTTGTAGGATACTATTTCGTTTCAAGAAATGTTCACTTTGGTTTTTCAAAAATGTTATTACTGCTGTAGTTATACTAATGAAATTATTTGCAAATAATAAATTATTTGTGATGTACAAAAATAAGCTTATAAATTGATATGTCCTTCAATCACTATCTGTACTACCTCAGGAATGACAGGCTAATAATTATATCCCATTTAGATGTTTACGTTATGCTTAAATGAGACGTTATGTTTTATATACTCAAGAAATTTGACATTAAGTTACTTATAGTAAAGTAGAGTGTAGGCCACTCCAGATTTTTTTATATAGTTTTAATGAGTTTTTAGGGTTGTTTTGAGTTATCAAGTTTGATTAGAAGGTTCGAAAAACTGTCACTAGGGCAGCACACTAGCTGATTTGAACACAAACCGTTATGTAGTTGCTTCCTCACAATAGAAAAATACCAAGGTAATTATGTATATTAATTAAATAATGTAATATAATTAAATCATTAGTTGTGTAATCCTTAACTGTTTGGTATTTACTCATTCGGAGGTAAAATGGATAAAAAAATGAAAGTCTCCACACAAATGGAGTTTTATTCAACAACAACAACCCGTTTTCGAACACTTTGTGTTCATCATCAGGATGTGGTGCTGAAGGGTAGGAGTTCAACCCAACCCTTCAGCATCACATCCTGATGATGAACACAAAGTGTTCGAAAACGGGTTGTTGTTGTTGAATAAAACTCCATTTGTGTGGAGACTTTTGTTTGTTTATCCATTTTACCTCCGAATGAGTAATATAATTATTTTTGATGTTATTGTAATCCCTCGCTAGTTCGCGGTTCATTTTTCGCGGGTTCAGTGTTTCGCGGAGTCCTGAAATGTTCAATTATAAATTAAAAAATATTCAACTGTAATTGCAGTAAAAAATAAAAAAAATACAACTCGTAATGAAAAAGTCCAGTAGTTAGTATCAGAGAAGAAAAATACAGGATTCTTCTTGTACGATCGAGAAAGATATCAAACAACCAAGAAAAATATTAAAACTTAATCAATTGTAACAAGAGAAAAAAAAATATCAAAAAATAGAAGTTGAAATATAAAAAAAGTAACCAAAGATGTTTCCTTTGATCTGATTGTCTAAAATTCATATCGCCCAACTTAATTTTTTTTATTAATTATTTCTTATTTTTGTCTTTTTGTTTTTCATTTTTATTTACAACACAGTATAGTATTCAGTAAGGTCAGGATTCTCTCTCTCTGTTGGAAAGGTCGTTGTTTGAGCTTTAGAGGCTTTTATAAAGCCGCGTCCATTATTTGCGGATTTTCGCGGGTCTCTCCCCATTATCCGCGAAAAGTGAAGGATTACTGTATTGTAATTAAATTCTGTATTGATGTAGCTTGAAGATTTTTATTAATATGGACGAAACATCGGCTTAAATGTATTGTATTATTGAAGCTGGACCAAACCTCGATAAAAATGAAAAATAGTGTTAAAAATGTATTTCTATAATTTATTTTAAATATATATTATAAGTTTAGTTACCTGGATGATAGTGGAATATAATATTAATGATGTCCTGGTCACCCCAAGTGATTTTCAAGTGGTACTCCTTGTAGATAGGTCGTAAATAACTCTCCCATTTAAATTCTCTCATCCTTGTTAAGTTCATGAGCATGACTCCAGAATTGACTCCTGAAGAGGGGTTTAATAATTATTAAAAAACAGCTTTAAAGAATCAAAAAAAAATGCTATAAGCAATAAATAACACTCCTCTGCTATGTGGAATTATATGATCAAACCACAATAAGAAAAGGGAAAACAAGACTAAGATCTTTCAACCTTAGACTCTGCCTTTCTCTTTGACTCTGACGAAGACCGCTTGTTACGGTTGAAAGATCTTAGTCTTGTTTTCCAATTTCTTATTGTGGTTTGATCATTGATTGTTATTTCACGTGTTTATGTGAAATCTTTTTACTGTGGAATTATATAGGTATTATATACATATATTATTAAAAACGTAACCATAGTTGGCAGAAACTTGCTTCTTTATAAGTTTTTCTATCTTCCTAAATAAGGATTTCGTTGTTGTTTCTAAACTATATAACAAACTTCCTACACAGTTTACAGTCAACATATTTCAACTCTTTCATAGAGCCATCTTCAGGACGAGAATGATTCTCAATAGCTTTTCCCTTTATATGAGCAAAGTAGAGTCAGTTAGAGGGATTAAGGTTGTTTGTTCAAAGTGGGAGGGTGAGTGACCTAAGGGGTTGCTGTTATTACCTAGGCTGCGTCTATTTCACCTTGTGTTCCAAATAGCTTAAGGCTCCTATGGCTGTTTTCTAATTGAATGTTGATATGGGGTTTCATTTTTTGTATTTTTGGATATTTTGTACTTTGTACTTACAAAAACTACTCCAAGACTGCACTATTGAAAACCCATTTACGAACATAGACAGATCCATGTATTTACAGACTGATGGAGTTGCCATGGGGTCCCCTCTGGGAGTGAAATTCACCAATTACTTTGCATATTGATGTTTACGTCAAGGAAATTGATTTTTTTATTCATTGATTTCTCAATTGTGAATTTTAAACAGGACCCTTCTTCAAATGCTTTCTTTAAGTTTTCAATGTCGTTTATATTTTTTGATACTATGAAGCAGTCATCCATGTACCTACAATATACATTTGGTTTGATCTCTGGTCTGTTTAACATTATACTATTTTCAATATGACACATGTAATAATTGGCGAATGTCACTTTGCATTTGTAACTTTGCAAAACACAGAGGTAGGTGCTTGGGAACACTCAACAAAACCATAGAAAAACTTTTACCGCTGGAACCAGCAAAAGTGCTGAGCTTCTTGGAGGCGTTGTAGCTAACTGCTGGGGTACTTTAGTACAGAAGAGGGGAAATACAATAGCGTGTTTTTTAACACGCAGTGTTATAGTCACCCACAAATAATAAAAATAAAAAAAAATAATAAAAACATCATACAGGATAGTATGACGTCCGAAGGACGAAGTGCTAAGATTAATTCACCTCCTACTTGAATAAATCGAGGGCCAGAGTGGGTATTGAACCCTAGACCTACCAGTCCTGAGGAATGGACGTTAGCAAACTATTGAGCTAACCTGGCCCATTTTACTAGATAACCAACGCCCCTGGTGAGGCAATGGAGTTATATAAAATACATTTTTAGGAATCGAAAAAAATTTTTATTTTAATTTTCTCACATGAAATAAATGTATATGAAAAAAAAAATAAACAAATTTATACCTAGAGGACCATAGTAAGGATGTTTTGCAAAACGATTATACCATCCGGTATTAGGGTCTTCATGCTCTGGAGTCAGGGCTGCCAACTGAGTCTGGTTCATTTTCTTAAAATATCCCCAAATTTTGGATAACTCAGAAAGGAAAATGACATCAGTGTCGACATAGAGCACTGAATCAATATGTTTTAATACGGTCTGAAAAAGATATTAAATACAATCACATGCAGCAGTAATTAGAATTGACCAGTATAAGAGACTAGTCTTTGAAAGTACATTAATATCTACTATCCTGAATAAGATCATGGATGAGACCAGTCTTTGAAAGTACAGTAATATTTTGGATATTGAATAAGATCAGAGATGAGACCAGTCTTTGAAAGTACATTAATGTTTACGATCCTGAATAAGATCAGAGATGAGACCAGTCTTTGAAAGTACATTAATGTTTACTTTCTTGAATAAGATTAGAGATGAGACCAGTCTTTGAAAGTATATTAATGTTTACTCTCTTGAATAAAATTAGAGATGAGACCAGTCTTTGAAAGTACATTAATGTTTACTTTCTTAAATAAGATTAGAGATGAGATCAGTCTTTGAAAGTACCTTAATGTTTACTATTTTGAATAAGATTAGAGATGAGACCAGTCTTTGAAAGTACATTAATGTTCACGTTCCTGAATAAGGTTAGAGATGAGATCAGTCTTTGAAAGTACCTTAATGTTGACTCTCTTGAATAAGATAAGAGATGAGACCAGACTTTGAAAGTACCTTAATGTTTACTATTTGAATAAGAATTAAGATAGACAGTCTTTGAAAGTACCTTAATGTTTACTATTTTGAATAAGATTAGAGATGAGACCAGTGCTTTGAAAGGTTACCTACAGTACAAGAAAAGTCTTTGAATGGCAAAGGCTTGAACAGTCTTTGCCAGTACATTAATGTTCACGTTCCTGAATAAGGTTAGAGATGAGATCAGTCTTTGAAAGTACCTTAATGTTGACTCTCTTGAATAAGATAAGAGATGAGACCAGACTTTGAAAGTACCTTAATGTTTACTATTTTGAATAAGATTAGAGATGAGATCAGTCTTTGAAAGTACCTTAATGTTTACTATTTTGAATAAGATTAGAGATGAGACCAGTGCTTGAAAGGTTACTCACAGACAAGAAAAGTCTTTGACTGGCACAAGGCTTGAACAGTCTTCTCCAGTCCTCGTGTTCACTAGTGGGATAGGAGACTGGAAGTAGCTCGAACTTAAAACTCCCATTTACAACCTTGACCCACTCGCTAAGCTGAAAAACATCATTCATTAATAGACCTCTAACAATAAACAGTTGAAATAAAAATCAACACAGAAATCACTACAGTATAATAGTTATCACAACCAGAACCTTTTTGCGATCAACATTTTCTTTTAAAAAACATTTATAAGAAACCAAAAATAGTTTACATTTGGTATTCTAACATGAAAATAAATATGATATATTTTCAGTGTGAAATATTATATGATATAACATGTGAAATGTGGGAGTTTTTATTTTTTTTTCTCCTGATTTGAGAAACCCTCAAATGAAATAGTTTATTTTTCACCTGTTCCCTTATAGATTATAGGTATTCATTAACAAATTATAATAATATAAACAATTCTAATACAATATAGACATTAATTATCATTCTCCAACCGTCGCTTCGTAAGTACGCTTGGTATCCCTATCTCAACTCTCCTGATGACGGTTCAAACGAAAAATTAGAAACTGTCTGGTGTTTGTGTCTACAGTTGACAGTGAAACGTTTGTTGTTTTCTTTGGATTGTTTTCTGTTGAAATTATATATATATAAATATAAAAAAGAGACTCTCAAAAATATTTGTTGAAAAAAGACAACAAATAGAAGAAGCGAGAAAACTTACTGGATCGATATTTCGAACTGAAGTTCGTCGTCAGGGAGAGAGTAGAAGGGAAGAAGAAGAGGTACGTGCGTTCACTTGTACCGGCAGAGAGCGACTCTCTCTCTCTCTCTCTCTCTCTCTCTATATATATATATATATATATATATATATATATAATATATATATATAATATAATATATATATATATATATTCACTTGATAAACGGAAAGATAATCCAAACTGGACACAATAACAGTTCAAAATAGGTAGCACAGAAAGTAAAATAAACACACTTACAGACTCAAGTTTTCGGGTAATCCGTCTTCAGGAGAACATTTGAGTCTGTAAGTGTGTTTCTTTTACTTTCTGTGCTACCTATCTTCAATTTAGAACTGTTATAAATATATATATATAAATATATATATAATCAATGATCAAACCACAATAAGAAAATGGGAAAACAAGACTAAGATCTTTCAACCGTATTAAGTGGTCTTCGTCAGAGTCAAAAACCCAACTGAAACACTAGATGCAGAGAACATCTGGTGAGGGGTTCTCTGCATCTATTGTTTCAGTTGGGTTTTTGACTCTGACGAAGACCGCTTGTTACGGTTGAAAGATCTTAGTCTTGTTTACCCATTTTCTTATTGTGATTTGATCATTGATTGTTATTTCACGTGTTTATGTGAAATCTTTAATATATATATATATATATATATATATATTATATATATAGTTCAATATAGACAAAGAAACATAGAGAAATCAAAAGAACCACTTACAGTCTCTAATTTTCGGTTTGAACCGTTCAAAGCGAAAATTAGAGACTGTAAGTGTGTTCTTTGATTTCTCTGTGTTTCTTTGTCTATATTGAACTATTTTTGTTCGTTTTGGATCGTATTTCCATCGAAAAAGTGTATATAAATATATATATATATATATATATATATATATATATATATATATATATATTTATAAAATTATGCCAATTTTAACTTTTGTTCTTTTCACGAGATTAATTTTTCAAGTTTTCTCACTATGGATTTCCACCTTTCTGGTAAAAAATTAAGAGTCTAGGATTCACTCAAAAGTGATTTTTATTTTGACTCCTATTTATTTAATTTAAAATTTTAATATAAAAATATAAATTAACCTTGATCAATCACAAAAGAAAATGAAACAAGTTAGTCTTCAACCTATATTGGCCGTAAACAAACCAACTGAAACACTCAATAAGAAATTGGAGGTTCTATCATTATTTTACAATTTTTAACCTAACAGAAAAGTTATTACATTGAAAATTTAATTGTTTGCATTTTCTGGTTTGACTGTCTTCAGGGTTTATTAATTTAAAGTGCAAACTAATATTAAAATAATCAGGATTGAACTTTAATATTACTAAATGAAATCATAGAGTTTTAAAATCCTGTAAGCTAATTTTCGGTTTGACCTTCAAAGCAAAATTAGAGACTAAGTTTATTTTATATTTCTTAGTATTTTTATATTAACATTTTTGTTCGTTTTGATTATTTCATCGAAAAAGTTTATATATATATATATATATAATATATATATATATATAAGGTTTTTTTCTTGTATATATATAAGGTTTTTTCTTGTAAGATTTTTTAATGAAAGATATTTACCTTTTCTTGGAATGTTGGTATGAGGAAGGGCTCCGTTACCACGACAACATTAAGAAGGGATCTGGAGGAAAACAGGATGGCCGACTTGATCATGACTAGTGTTTCCTGGACTCTATCGCCGCAAACAACCACGGCTACCACCACTTCTTCTTTACTTCTGAAAAAGCATTCATAAGAATTTTAGATATTCTACAGATACATGGAAGTTACCTTGGTGTCAACGACCCTTAGGTATTATAATAGACACATTGTTGGCAAGGTTTATAGGCCCAGGTGTCAGTAACGTGCAGTGAGTGTAGAGGAGGCACTGACTCATAAGTCAGGTTTACAAACATCCAGGAGGATGCCAATAGAACAGGAGCAAACAAGATGCCTCCTTGAGACACAGAGGTACTGCCTGCCTCAAGCCAAGCATTTGCCTTGTGGATTTATGTCGTATCAATAAAAAGTAAATCTTATCAACACACATATCTATAATATATATTCAAAAAAGAAGACGCAGTGGGGTTGTAAAGAGAAGGGGGGGGGGGAAGCTCGTCCCAGGGGGGGTTCATTTTGAGGATGTGAAAAAAAAAATTAAAATCATAAAAAAAAAGCTAACAAAAAATTTGAAAATTTATACCAAAATGAGTTTGTGTGTGGGTGGTAGGCGGTCCGCCTCGAGTAGTTCGTGCCAGGGACTACTTTGAGGGTCGGAAAAGTAGAAAAAAATTAAATAATACAAAAGTAACCACAAAAATATGAAATTTTATACCAAAATGAGTTTTTAAGCTAGTGATTGTTTTTAAAATTAAAATTAGAAATTTAGAGCGTGTAGTGATGAAGCAAGCGGGTTGGGTGGGTGGGGTAATCCGCACCAGGGGGCGGCATTTTGAGGGTAGTAAAAATAGAAAAATAAATTAAAATCACAAAAAGCTAACACAGAAAATTTGAAATTTTATACCAAAATGAGCTTTAAGGTCGTGATTGCTTTTATGTTTTATCTGTGTAATACTATTTTTAAATGAATTTTTCAACTGTAATATTTACAAATTAAAAATAAATATACTATAATTTTTCAAAACTATTTCTTTTAGAGTGGTTGAGAGTTTATTATATTTGTTTGCGTAGCGACTTAATTTAATTTAACTTTTTTTTTTTAATCATAGCAAAATCCTTTTTGTTTTAATGATTTGAATAATATTTTTATTTTTTACAAAATTCTTGGTTTTCTTTCATGATGAATACAGATATAGGAGTACTGTAATAAAATGAAAATTTAGGATTAATAACAGCAGTCTAAATTTTTCTTAAATTTACATTGTGATTCCATGAAAATAAATATTGTGAGGAAGTCTCTGGAATTTTTATGGTTAACGGGTTATCAATGGGCCACGTGGGGGGGGGGGGGGCGCAAATTTTACCCCCCCTTCGGGGTGCAAATCTTATGACCCCCCCCCCCCCCACCACCCTCAGGGTGCAAAAATGGTTTTACGCCACTGGGAAGACGTATAATTGTATTACACTAAAGTAGTATGCCAATAGAATGGGAAAAACAAGATGCTTCCTTGAGACAGAGGTACTATCTGCCTCAACCAAGCATATTCCCTGCGGATTTAAGTCATATCAACAAAAAGTCAATAATATACAAAAGAATTAAATTCATAAAAAAAAGCTAACAAAAAATTTGAAAATTTATACCAAAATGAGTTTGTGTGTGGGTAGGTGGGAGAGGCGGTCCGCCTTGAGTAGTCCGTGCCAGGGACTACTTTGAGGGTAGAAAAAAATTAAATAATACAAAAGTAACCAAAAAAAAATATGAAATTTTATACCAAAATGAGTTTTTAAGGTAGTAATTGTTTCTAAAAAAATTAAAATTACTGAAACTTAGAGGGTACAGTCGTGTAGGAAGGAGGTTGGGTGGATGATACAGGGGTTACTGTATTACGAACGGATCCTCAAGGGTACCAGGCGACTACCCTGGGGAAATAGCCTTACTCCGGAATGCCGTGCTCAGCCGGAGCGGATGAAATACAACTGAGAGAGCTTCAGGGATTTTCTCCTGTATGATACTAAGAAGAAAGAAGTCAGGAGACCATCCTCCAAAAGCGCTAAAAAGTCAAAGAAGATTGTCCTGAAGAAGGAGAAAGGAAGTCACTTTCTTTCGGAAAAGTAGGGAGCCTGAATGAACATTATGAATGATAGTTTGTGCAGATTCTGCAAAGAAGAGGAAGAAACATCGTTGCACCTGTTAGCTGATTGTCAAGCAACTTTGCTGCACAGAGGTAGGTGCTTCGGGACACTCAACAAAACCATAGAAAAACTTATACCGCTGGACCCAGCAAAAGTGCTGAGCTTCTTAGGGGCGTTGAAGCTAACTGCTGGGATACTTTAGTACTGAAGAGGGGGAAGTACAATAGTCACCCTCAAATTAAGAAGAAAAAAAATCTCTGGGTTCTCCTTCAGGACCAGAATCAACTTATACAAAGCCTTGTTGAGACCAATAGACATGCACCGAAAAAACTATTACATCTTTTAGTAACTAACTCATAAAATTCAAAGTAAATTTTCAAGTTGTTTTTGACATATTTTAGCTCCTGTTGAATCAGGGGCATAGAAATACTGGAATATTACAATGTTATAAATGCTGGAAGTACACAAACATTCGAGGAACATCACTCTTCGATATAAATGGGTCAAATATCAAGTTTAAGATTATTCTAGACAAATAGACAATGAAAAAGTTAACTTATATCTTCTGGAAATAGTTATGACCATATATATTTAATCACTACATCTATCGTTTTCGCATTTAACTGCCTGAAGATACAAGTAAAACAATAAAAACTTAAAATCATGGGTTATTTGAAAAGTAAAAGATAGAATAATTAAAGTGAAACTGTTGACTTTTAATTATATAAGTATTAAACTGATATAGGCATTTGGGAATAACAGAGTACATAATTCCAACTATAATAATTAATAGTTTAAGAAAGCCACAAATGATCTAATTTCATAGTCCTTTCTTCAAATTTGTGTTCACACAAATTTGTAATTGTAATTCTAAAACTGTACCTTTTTTGAAGTCCATTTTCTTCACAACCATCTTTTAAAGTAGAACTAACTGTTTTCAACTTTGTTGCTAATATATGTTTTAATTCAAATGATTGTCCCTTATCAACATGAGACCACATGTTTATAACTACATAGTAGAAAATTACTAAAAGAAATGAAAATACAAGAAACCTATAAAGAAGTTTCATACTTCTGCAATCATTTTAAAAACAACAACAATGTTTTAAACTAACAGGATAAAGCTGTATCAATTCAAGTGATAATAACCATGTTGTGTTATCGTTACAAGATAACACAAACTTACACTAAATTATAAAATCATTTTTATTTTGTTTTATTATTTTACTCTTATAAAATCTTTGCAAATTATTTTAATTAGAATGTTTTTATTTAAAAGAAAATGACATTTTTTTTAACACTACATTATATGTTTAGTTAACAAGTACATTGATAAAAATTCAGAAATATTTTTACTGTTTTGTATTTGAGCTTATTAAAAATCAGATCACTATTAAATTAAAAATAATAAGAATGTTCAATTTTTTAAACGAAAGTTTTAATTTGAATACTTTGCTTATTTAATTAATAATTATAATATTATTATATTGAAATAAAGTTGAAAATTTTAATATTTATTTGTATGAAAATTTAAAATGCTGGTAAGTAATTTAACTGGTGGATCTAATTAAATTTTTAATAATACTACTATGTTATTTTTACAATGCCATTTTTATTTTTGAGCCTTTATTTATTCATTCAATCAAAGATAATAGTTTAATATTAAATTTAGAATTCCCAATAAATATTTGTAATAGAAAAGTAGTGGTTGAATTAAGCGTCCAATGCCTTCTCGATTGCCTACAAATTCTTGATTATTGCCTCCGACTGTGATGGTACATTGTAATGGCGATCCTTCTTTTTAATGCCTTTTTTATTTAATGAGTTTCGTTATTAACTTTTAAGTTTAGTAAATTTGTAATGTTTCAGTAAAAGTAAATTTAATTTTATTTCTTTATAGAAATTTAATATTTTAGCACTAAATTGTTAATTTCACATGTGTATCCGCCCAGTTGCCACGCCGCCGGTATGATTTCTCGTTGAATAGATCTTCGCGTTTCTTTTATTTTAACCATACTTTCTTTTCTTTCCTATGGTTATTAGTCACAAAAAGTAATATTTAGTTAGTTATGTAGTCTACATGTAATATTTATTGTGATAATTTATTAACGACATCGTTCCTTAACCTCGCTTTATTAACTTTTTTTTATTGATTGAAAATTTTATTACCTTCGTACGTTTTTCGTTACCTGTTAGGTGTTAAGTTTGTATTAAAGAAGAAGTTATATAAAATTGGAGTGATCTTACTGTTTCCTCGTTAATTAATTTGTATTTCTTGAATTCATCATGGGTGTGCAAGATTTGCAAATTTTCTTAGAAAGCGGCCAAATTGAAGGATCGTGTATTCCTGTTGATTTAATGAAAGTTGCTAGAAATAATTCAGTGAAATGGCAAAAGCAGGGATCAAAGAAGAATTTTGTATGTCCATACAAATGCACTCTTGTAATTGACGGAGAGTGTTGTCTGTATCGTCTTTATGGAGGATATTTCTCAGGTTTGAATTATATTACAGTTTTATTCTTTCAACAGATTTTTGAATTGTGCATATTTGTTTAACAGTATACTATGTAAACTAGATCTCATGTTTTATGTTAATAATCATCCAAGTGTTTCGAAGGCTATTCATTTTATGATATATTATCATTTCTAGTAAGACTATGAAATTTACTAATGATAAAGTATATAAAATTCATTATCCTTCATAAATTAAACTTTCCTAACCTTTATCACTCATAATGGTATCTATTGTAACATACATATGAAAAGACGTATAATAAAACAGTCTTTAAAATGAACTCTTGAGTTGTTTTACTGAATAACATTTTTTTGTTTTTACCATAAGCTATTTTTAGATCGTTTTCTAAATACGTTCATTCTTTTATTAACTTTTTAAAGCTTCCTATAATTCAAAGTAAACATGGTAGGACATTTTTTAGGTGATAGTTACTAGAGGAACTTATTGGATACTCTTAGGATTAAATATATTTCACCTTGATATATGGAAATCATTTATGACCAATAAATTTCAGAAATTCTGAACTATAACTCAGTTAAATTCAGAATGAGAAATGGATTCTTTGTGCTTTTACCTTTGTGTAAATAACATTTCTTTTTTCTGCAGAACATTATCTCTACTCTGAGGGAGTTTATTTGCTCGACATTATACTGAACATATGAATAGAAAACTATAACAATAAAAACAAAATACTGATAATATGGCTAGAGATAGACTTAAGGATCTCCAGCGTTTAAAGAGAACTTTTATCAGGGCTCGGTCAGTTCTTCAGGTTTCAATTAAACTCTCATTGCCAATGTTTCGGTTTTAATTTAAAAACTTTTTCATAGGCCTATAAAATAGAGGAAATATAAGAAATAACACAGTCATTCGAAAATCAAACATACATACAAAGCTCAAAAATTTATAAATAAGAAAATATAATAGAAATGTTGACAGTAAGCTAATTAGGGAACTTACAAAGGTCCATGAAAAAGGTTTTAAATAAAAACGGAAACGTTTATAACAATAGTTTAATTAGAACCTGAAGAACTGATCGAGTCCTGATAAAACTTTAATTTTGTTTCTATTTCACAGTCGGTACTTTTATCAACATAATAATAAATATGGATATATTGTATTAATACATAATATATCTTTAAAAAGATTTCACATAAACACGTGAAACAACAATCAATGATCAAACCACAATAAGAAATGGGAAAACAAGACTAAGATCTTTCAACCGTAACAAACTGGGTTTTTCAGTTGGGTTTTTGACTCTGACGAAGACCGCTTGTTACGGTTGAAAGATCTTAGTCTTGTTTTCCCATTTCTTATTGTGGTTTGATCAATAATATATCTTATATAGACGGTTACTATACTAATAGTAGATATGGATACCCAGACGCCATGACAGGGGCCCCTTATACTACATATTAACTGAAAATTGAATTCGTTTAACTAATTTTACAATAATAATTATCAAATTCCCCAGGTTCTTTCTTTGGCAATTATAGCATCATATTTACTATAGCATACACACTTAATCTCGTGATTTCATTTTTTGTGGTATAATAT
Source organism: Hermatobates lingyangjiaoensis (assembly GCA_026182355.1). Taxonomy (NCBI): domain Eukaryota; kingdom Metazoa; phylum Arthropoda; class Insecta; order Hemiptera; family Hermatobatidae; genus Hermatobates; species Hermatobates lingyangjiaoensis. Next base: position 307,384 of record JAPFBL010000369.1, read on the forward strand.
TATTGTTGTTTCGAATCACCAGTTTCCAAACGTTTTTAATCATTATACCATATTACTCGTATGTTCCATTTATTCTCACCAGTCCTTTATGTTTGTTATCTTAAGTTATTTACATTTTCCTTTTATTGCAACATATTCCTGGGTTTTATAATATATGCTATAGGATAAACTGTTTAAAAAAAAAAAAATAGTGTTTACTGTTCGTATAGTAATTTTATATGAACTTAATTCTGGGACGAATTAAACTGTTAATTTAGTGCAGAGCTCTCCAAACAATGACCCGCAGGCTACATAAATTTCATCCGGCCCGACAAACAAATCCCTCTGTGGTGGCCTTGAGGAAAAATAATTTGAATTATTCAAAGTTGGGGCTGCTGACTGGTGGTGCTAAACCCGAGTCAATTTCCCTCTTCCAATAGTGTAACTTACAGATACTGATTTTAACGAAATTTTGAAGTCAAAACGACAGTAGGATTTGTCACACTAATTTGATTTCATAAACCTAAAGGTAGGAATTTGTATAGTTTACCCTGATTTTTTTCCAACAAGATATGTTTTAATTTTTCTGAGGGAATTAAGTTACTGGCACTGATTATTTTTTTTTATTTATTCCTTCGGCCTGCATAAATGTGTGAAGTATATAATGTGACCTTACATTGAAAAGTTTGCAGACTCCTGATTTAGTGCTTTCACCTCTGTGTTGAAAGTCCCTTAGAACAAATTTTTTATGATCAATTTCTGTTATGAAAAAGATTATGATCGATCTATTAGTCATAAAGTTTGATAGGCAACATTGCAATTAATAATATCAGTCCTATATCATCGATCAAAGAATATATCCGAGCACTATAGTGGACGTTGTAACTAGCAGTTCCAGACCAGAGGCCTTCTACTGCTTGATTACTGTGCTACTATAACATGGAATGTCAGTAATTCATGTCAGATATAGTTCGTCTGTACAGAAATGATGTATTCGCGGTCATGTGGTCTTGTTAGTCATAGTTTTCAATGTTTTTAGTTATCAGTTGGAAAGGTAGTCAGATAGTCACTGGATGAAGTAATTGTTCAGTGAGGTTGAGGAAGGTTGATGGCAGGATTTAGAGTTTGTACAAGGAGGCTGGGATGAGTAGGGTGTTTGTTGTTTTCATTGGCAGTATTATTATTATTATTTGAGGTATTTTTTTTATCTATAGCACTGGGTCTAAAAAAAAAAACTATTGTACTTCCCCTCTTCTGTACTAAAGTACCCCAGCAGTTGGCTTCAACGCCTCCAAGAAGCTCAGCACTTTTTCTAGTTCCAGCGGTAAAAGTTTTTCTATGGTTTGTTGAGTGTCCCGAAGCACCTCTACCTCGTGCAGCAAAGTTACGTTACAGTCAGTCAGCAGATGCAACGGTGTTTCTTTCCTCTTCTTTACAGAATCTGCACAAACCATCATTGATAATGTCCATTCAGGTTCGCTTCGTTTCAGGAAAAAGCGACTTCCTTTCTCCTTCATCGGGGAGGGTCTTCTTCCGGTCCTTAGGTGCACTTGTGGGAGGTTGGTTCCCACTAGTTAGTGCTTTTGGGACCCTCTGCGCTTTCGGAGGATGGTCTCAAACTTCCTTCTCCTTAGTATCATATAGAGGAAAATCTGTATCTCTATCGGTGGTATTTTGTCTGCTCCGGCAGAGCACCTCATACCGGAGTAAGGCTATTTACTCAAAGGGGTCGCATGGTACTCTTGAGGCTCCGTTCGTAATACAGTAACCCCTGTATCATCCATCCTTTGGCACGGTTCGCATAACACCTTAGATTGGGGCTGAGAGAAAAGGGGATTTGTGAATTAGGAAGGCTGTGAAACGTAGTCAGGCCCCAAGCCTCTGATCACCTTCTCCTCCTCTTTCGTTTGTCCCTACATATAGCAGGTTAACAGTGTAGCCTCGTGAAGACCGAAAGTCGGAGTTGAGTGTTAAAGGCTATTAGAGGCTTTAACTAGTAATATTAATTTAATAGCAACTCCATTACTACCCCTTCATTGGTAGTAAGTCGGGTGATATAACTATTTATAGATCCCATTTTCAAATCATGGTGAATATCCACATGTCAGGCATACTAAGGAGTCCTGGCTATAATGCGGGCACACTTATTTAGTCCTCTATGTTTACTCTCTTAAGTTATTTACATTGTTCTTTTCCAAAATTAAATATTATTATAATGTTTATG